>QWTY01020821.1:0-17552 GCA_008033365.1 Pseudorectes ferrugineus | reverse complement strand
TTAAGGGCAGAATTGATGCAAAAACTTTCAGTCAAATTTTCGAAACCAACCTTCCTTCCTTCCTTCCTTCCTTCCTTCCTTCCTGTGTGTTGTAATAACAATAAAAATGTCAAGAATGGCCAACAGTAAATTTGTGTCATCTTTGCACTGAGCTTATCTCAACGTCTTTTTTGTCTGTTTCCTCACTAGCAAATTTCAATGGTTTTCAGATTCAAATATCTAAATGTGTTTACAGTCTAGGGCACTATGTGGTGTAAGACACCTAAGCCTCATTAAGGAGCTGGTGGAGGTCTAAAGCATTTACAGCTATTTGAGATCTGGCTTCTAAATGCTACTTCTAAATGTCACCCATAAGTCCTGCTTCATAAGATCTAACACTATGCAATCATTGTGGGTAACCCTAGGTGTTTCAAAAATAAACTCTGATATTTAGGTAGCAGACAACTGCATTGTCAATGTCTATACTTAGGCGGCTGAATCTGGAGCTGGATCTGACCCTCGGAATCCCTTTTGTCTCCAGGTGCCTCAGCACTGTCATACTTGGGGATGTGGCAGCAGGAAGGATATATGCCAGAGGATTTCCTGAGTACACCCACTCATTGGCTTTGGCAGGCCAAGCCTGATGCCTCTCTTGTGCCTCCTTCAAATCTAAAGCAGCATAGGAAATATATGCATGGTAAAATGTGAGCTTTCCAAAATAATTAAATAGTTTGAAAACAGAGATTAACTGTGTAAATAAAGACAGCACTGTTGAAAGGAGAAGACAAACACTGTGACCCACATTAGCTGCAAAATTGAAGCCAGTCAGGCTGACAACAGTGGCTTAAAAAGAAAGTAATACTCTTCATTTACACAGAAAACAAAACATCTTCATTATCCCAATAATTTTTCTCTAAAAACATTTAAGGGGAATAGAGTCACACCTAGTAAGAAACAGTTCATAATCACAGAGAATCACTGATTACTGCTGTTTGATGCTCTTTTCCCAAGTGTTGTACAAAGTAGCCATGCAGACTACAGCTAATTATCTATGGCAGTGTTTTTCTGTTCTAATAGAAGGCTTGAAACATCACTGCACATGGGTGATAGTTAAAACAACAAACCAGCCTCAGAACCAATTTACAGTAGAATGGCATTTCTGCACTGAAATTGTAAACAAGATGCCCAGCAAATTAGCACCTTCCATCTTCAGTCTGTGCGACTGAAGTGCAGCTGGAAAGGACGAGCTGCTGAAAAAGCAGGATTAGGGGGATGGGGTGAATGGCTGTCACTCACTTTTTAAAAAAAACAAGTGAAGCACAAGCTGAGCAGCACAGGAAATTGCTGCATATGCTTCAGAGAAGCTCAAAGGTTTGACTTTCTAGGGGAATGCCTGCCTGGAGGCTACCTCACCCCTAACTGCTGTTTACCTTGGCACAGCATCTCCTGCCTCCACCCTGGTGATGACTCAGTGAATCACATGGGAATTGCTGCATCTTTGACTAGCAATAGTTTGGAGCTATCCTAAGATGCTGAATTCCTCACAGAGTGAAGTGGCAGAGGAGAAGGTCTTCAGCCTCTCCTAAGAACCCTCAAGAAAAAGAAGATTTTAATTTCTATCCTCTTCTAGGTCATCAAGAACCCTGTATTCCCTCTGTGGTTGTGCAGCTGCATTTGGTACTAGTTTTACTGCTCTGCTTGTTAATAGCTGGGGATCCCCCACTGAGGAAGAAAACAGCTATCAGGTGCTGTTTCATACCGACTCACCTCCTTTGATAGTCACTGGAGGTCAGTTCAAAGCTGTTTGAGATGCATGTCCTGAAGTCCATCTAACACACAAAGAGGGTGTGGGTCTCTGATGAATCATGTGCTATCTTTGCAAGCCCCAAATGGATGTTTTGGATACCCTGTGGTGCCTCAGAAGTCCCCACCTGCAAATGTGTGTGCATCTGAGACCTGAGATGTTTATATAACCCTGGCTCTTTAGTTTCATTTCCTCCAGGGAGACTGTGGCCAAAATTCCAGCTGGAATTTGAAAAGTGAACTGGAAAAAAGTATGTTTAGTGCAAGTTTGTAAAACCACCAACTTAGCATTTTGATAAATCACTCACTAATACATGGCTAAAGAACCAGTGAAAATATTTTAAATACTGACTTTACACATAGCAAACACATAGTTATGTTTGCAGTCATTCTTGGATCCTGGACTGAAATGCTCTGTAGATGGATGACCCAGCTGCATATTCTGAGTTCCCCAAAACATTCTTGTGTCAACACCGTCCACGGGCTCTGATGCAGCTGGGATGGATGGAGCTCTCTTTCAGCCACAACGCTAACCTCATGTGTGTGGGAAACCACTCTTCCAGCTTTTATGGGCCAAAGCATATCTTTCTTGGCACTATGTGGAATGACACAGACTGCATGACAGTGAAACAGTTAATATCACAGTAGCAAATTCTTTGCCACTCTAACTTGCACATGTAATCACTTCCCCCTCTTCTAGGGGCTCTCCTCATGAATGACAGTAGCTGTTGCATAGCTGATTCAAATCTCTCAGAATCCCATTATCTACAGTCTCATTGTAACTGCAGAAGTTATTTCCAATAAAGTAATTCTTTTATTAATGAAATCTAGTGTTACTGTACTATAAAATTTGAGCATATACTTCTATGTCTCATTCACTGCAATAGCAGTCATCATCTTTAAAAATTACATAGAAGAATGTGAGTTTCAATTATAAGACATCTCAGTAAAAATAGAACATGTAGCTAAGTGCAGCTCGTTCAGTGATAGGAAATAGTGTTATTATAGGGAGAAAAGAGCGTGTTCTTTGCTATGGTTTCTTTTCTTTGCCATTCCAATTGCACTCCAGATAGCATCTCAAGCAATATGAAGATAACCTTTGTCACTTCTCCTTTACTCTTACAATCACCATTGTGGATACTCAGCCCTTGCACATGACATGGTCTAATGCAGTACAAAGCCAGTTTTATTCCTTGTTTTTGCTGTGTTCCTCTAGACAATGTAAGGAAAAACCAGAGGCAAATCATGTGAAGTCAATCAAACTGCTTGTGTAAATGTATTAGTCTTCATTGTTTCTATTGACTTTAACAAATCACTTGCATTTGTTATGTAGCCAAATGTGTTATTGTTCCATCAGGGGCTCATAGTCTTATACAGCTAAAGCAAGGAAATGCATTGTTTTAGGGGGTGCTGGGTTTCTTTGGGGATTAAGAGATCCCAATATATTTCAACATTTTCTGGAGTGACAGATGTAAATAGATAGCAACTACAGTAACAGCAAACTCCCCTGAGAAGCACAAGGGTCCACACCCACTAAGGAAGGTTGGTGTCTCTTTCTGGGTCTGGAATTTCAGTTCTGATTTCAAAGCCTCTGGTGGGATGAAATAGAGCCATCACTTAGATGCAACTGGGCTCACCAAAGTTGGCAAGAGACCAGAGATCCACCTCTGTTTGAGGCAAAGTGGGGATTGGAACCAGAAGCCACTCCCTGAGCATAAAAGCCATGCATGTAGGTAGGTGTGAGGGACTCATTGTTTTCATTGAAAATCTAGCAAGTGGCAGTGGTGCTATGCTTTCCCTAACACATCACACTTTGACCACATGTGCACCAAAAGGACAACCTGGTTTTCAGACAGTAAAGGGGTCCATCAAAGTTTTGATTTATTTATGAAACACAAAAAATAAATAGCCATGGAAGGAAGACTAACACTAACCTTAAACAAATTAGTGTTACAGTTAACAAAAAATATCTTGGATTTTTTCCAATCCCACACAAAGATAAAAACAGACACTTAAAGACAGGCCTTTGTGGCAAAACGAACCATTCCTAACTATTACTATTGTACTTTACAGAGTGCTGAAGATTAAATGCATATGAGGACTGCCACAGCCTAGGCTTCAAAGCCAAACAATCATGTTGTCATACATGAATTCATCTGGCAATTATATTTAATAGAAGACAGAAAATACACACATGCCATTACATGAAAACAAATATATACAAAACTTAAATCAGTGTAGACACCACCCTGCCTGAAACTAGATACTATGAATGCAACGAGCTTGAGCTTTCTCCTGGAGAGCTTGGAGCAGGAATCCCAGCAGTGGTGATCTCATGCTGCTCTAAGCAGGTTGGGCTGTCTGTGGGGTGCAGAGCAATCATCTCTGGAGAGGTGAGGCTGGGCCAGGAGCAGCAGAGCAGTATTGGGTTGATGCTGTCAGCCTAGCTAATGAGTCTCCTCTGCCCTGGCAGCAGGCCAAGCTCTATGCTGTGCTGTTTTGTACAGTGGAGACAAGATTTTATTGGTGCTTTTGAAACCAATGGGAAAAAGAACATACGAATTAGCCGAGTAGAGACTTTCTGGGCCTGCAATTATTCAAGAGGTAAAGCATTCAAGCAGCTGCAATGTAGCTGTAGTGTAAGCAGACCAAATTAGGATATCATCAGTATCAGTCTATGTTACCTGCTGGGCCAGCTTCTGCTCCTGGTTATGCCCATTTGATCCCTGAAAGTGCAGCTAAATTTGACATACTCTTTACAAAATTAGTGAAATAACTTAGAACTCAATCAGTTCTGACTAGGATGAATCTGTGCACATAAATCATCTTTATTTTACATACCTAATGGAGAAAAGATTAGTGAACTCTTTCTAAAGGCTTGGGCTTGAAAAATTATCTAAGGAATTAACAGGAAAAATTATCTAAGTCTCATTCATCATCCAGTGTTTGACAGCTACACAAACCTGGAATAACTATAATGTCTTTTGTCATATTATTTCATATTTATTTCAAAGTAGCTGAAAGCACAGATTTGATTCACATTATTCAAATGTTGGAGTAAGGCTTTTTTTGCTGTACACCTAGCTGCCTGCACTACATGTATATACTGTGAAAACTGTGTGCTGGGCAGCAACTGAAGGTGAATTCCATGCTGTAAAGGCTAACCTGCTGCCCTGCCAAAAATGTTTGCAGTGGTGCTGCAAACATGTTTATCTTTCTAGCTATGTGTGCTTTCTGTTTCATCATTCAGCTCTTTCCTTATAAAGTGGATTCTTTCCTCTAGTTCCTGAGGTTAATATCCTTTTGCTTTTAATTTTCATACCTGTTGCAGCAAAACTATGCAAACTCCAAGCCTCAATATATCTGGCCAATTTGGTTTAGTTTCTTCCCAACTGCATTAAAATGGCTTTTTGTGTATCATTAGCACCTGGATTCATTTCTTCAGTGTGCTACAGTGCTAGCATCACATTGCAGCTGGCTACACAATGCAGCTGAAATCCAAGGAGTCACTAATTTAACACAGAGCTGCAGTGATGGCAGCACCCCTTGCTGGGTGCATGTTGAGAACCTGCACGCATAATAAAGTTGTTACACAGGTATCCTCCTCTTTGCTATAAATCCTTAAATTGTACCACTGAATTCACTAAAATTTGTATTTGTGGTTTTCTTTGTGTTGCCTCTGTCCCAAAGACAGACGGATGCATTGGATCTCACAGGGTTTGAGTGTCCTTGCACCATAGCCTGGGCATTAGTGGCTATTCTGTTTCTGTCCTGCTGTGTGGATAATCTCGTGTGTTTGCTCAGTCTCAGAAGCTGCAGTAGCTTTAACCCTTTCTCTGTTATTTGGAGGTATTTTTCAAATTATCTATGTCTCATCTCTCATAGAAACTAAAATCACACATCCTACCATCGTAATAGGAACCTCACAAATTTTGAGTTCCAGAGTTTCTAGCTGTTGTGTATAATTATCCCTTTCCTCCCTTTTTTTTTTTTTAATACTATGAGAATCTCTGTCTTGTTAAAAATGAAATGCACAAGAATTTAGTGTATCAGCAACAACTTCACTTTCTTTAATGTTGTCCTGAGATTTGTTTCATTAGTTGTTCCCCTGGCAAAATTTTCCATGTAATACACTAGCCATGTTCTGGAAAATACATTTTACTCCCTTGGCATTTTTTTCCCTCAATAGGATAGTGAAAACCAGCCAGCAAAAGAAAAAACAAACCTCTTTGCAAGTCAGTACAACAGCAACAAAATAGCTCCATGTTTATTATCTTGTCATTATCTCTCAGGGTCAGCTGTGTATATAGAATTAAGACTTTCTTGCACTTCTTCTAATCTGCAAAATATTTCATACACATGTGGATTCCACAGGAATCAGTCTCTGCAGGTTGGTTTGCTCTGGTTCTGCTATGTTTACACCTTTTAATCCCTTCGGCGAGAGTCACTCTAATGGTTCATATCACATTTGAGATATTGCAGATACTTCATACTGTGCAACAGCAGAGGAGAGCATGTTTATAAATATTTGCTCTTTATTAAATGGTGCTTCAGCAAACGTTGTAGCACTGCACACAGCCTGACTTCTGGGATCCTTCTCAAAAGCAGTTCCATGCTGCAAACCGTGTTCTCTCTAGTGTACTACAGTTCTTTTAAGATACATCCAGAATTCAGCAAAGTGAAGAGATTTCCAAAAAAGAATGCCAATATATAAAAGAGGAGAGAAAGTGAGGACAATTAAACAGAAATGCTTGAGGTCAAGGGTCACATTTGCAGAGTTAGGCCACTCAATATTATAACTTGATTATCAAATTTATTTTTAGGGTTTGATCTATTTGTTTCAGGAAAGAATTCTTTTTCATTGTATTTGGATGGTCTAAGGATTACTTGCAAGTTTCTGTAAGACCAGAGAGGGAATCAAAGAAGCCACAGCCAGTCTTTAGTGGATGAATTTCTAAACATCTCTCATGATTGCAGCTTCACTCAACAATTTATTTGAAGAGTCATTGCTAGGCAAGATGTAGTTTTTGTTGGTGCAGGAAATTCCCTACTCTTTTGTCAAAGAAATCCGTACATGTTGTTGTTCCCTGTAATAGCAGGATGAACAACCACAAGAAACAGAAAATAATAACATGGAAAATGCACCTTTTTTCTAGTATTCATTTTTCCAGATCATGGTCTGAAATTAAATTTGTAATTGTATCATTACTGCCAAACTTTCATTAGGGAAACTTTGTACTAGTGAGCTACTAAAACAACAGCTTTGGAGCTGCTGCAAATGGAAAAAAGAGGTCTGATCTATTGTCCTATGACTACTCAGCTTATTCTATGATTCTGTGACTCTGTGACTCTGTGTGACTATGGTCAAAATTTTAAAAGAAATCATCTCAGTGCAGTGCTTGAACTTATGTCGCAGGCTCAGTCATCAGAGTCTGAATGTGCTAAGGCCACTGTCTCCTTATAAGAAATGGAAATTCTTCATGAGCTACAGCTAGACCTAAGAAAAGATATCAAAGGTGAAGCCTTTACAATTTTTCCTTTTCTAGTGTCTCTGGAAAATGTCTTATAGGAAGATCAATAGCCTCTAGGTTCTCATTTTCAGGAGGAGAAATGATCTCTGATGTGTCCTGCTTGTCACAAGTAGACTAAAAGAGTCTAAAGCTTTGAAAAGCTCTCAGGTCTATGGCCTGACTTTTACAGGTTGTAAGCATTTGTTTCTTCCAGTTCATTGTCAAAATGTTTCTCATGATGCACAGTTCTTTTCTAAGCTAGGCTGTGTAGATGAGAGTTATAAAGGGAGCTGCTCTAAATGACAGGTCCATCAGTCTCTGAGGTTCCCATCATCACCATCTCTTTGCTGGCTCAGATCTGGTGGCAGAGAATTGCTCTGCATTGGCTTCTGCAGCCTAATGACGCATCAGCTCTTCCCTTCTGACTGTCGCTTACCACCTTGTGCACAATGGCTGAAGGCTTAGTCACGAATCATTTGCCATCAGTCGTGGCTAACCAGACATCCCAGATGACTGGAGGTCAGTCAGTGGAATGCTCACCTACAAGAAGGGTAGGAAGGAGGATCTGGGCAACTACAGACCTGTCAGCCTGACCTCAGTGCTGGGGAAGGTCATGGAGCAGATCATCCAGACTGCCAACATGTGTCACACGTACAACAACCAGGCGATCAGGCTCAGCCAGCATGGGTTTGTGAAAGGCAGGTTCTGCTTGACAAACCTGATCTCCTTCTGTGACAGGGTGATTCAGTGGATGAGGGAAAGGCTGTGAATGTAGAGTGGCCAGCAGGACCAGAGCAGTGATGGTCTCCCTGTACTTGGTGCTGGTGAGGCTGCACCTCAAATCCTGTGTCCAATTTTGAGCCCCTCACTACAGGAAAGACATTGCAGTGATGGAGTGAGTCCAGGGAAGGGCAACAAAACGGGAGCACAAGTCTAACAAGGAAAGCCGAGGGAGCTGGGGTTATTTACCTGTGAGAAAATGAGGCTCAGGGGAGACCTTAGTACAACCTGAAAGTAGGTTGTAGTTAGGTGGGGGTCAGTCTCTTCCCCCAAATAACAAGAGATATGACAAGAGGAAACGGCCTTAAACTGTGCTAGGGGAGGTTTAGATTGGATATTAAGAAAAATTTCTTCACCAGAAGTGTTGTCAAGCAGTGCAACAGGCTTCCCAAGGAAGTGGTGCAGTCACCATCCCTGGAGGCCTTTAAAAGATGTGTAGATGTGGTGACAGTTCTGGGCTAATGGCTGGATTTGATGCTCTTAGAGATCTTTTCCAACTTTAACAACTCTATGGTTCTATAAATCCTGCTCTGGCTTCAGATCCAGATCTCTCTCAGTTGTGGACAGGAACCACCAGCAGACCCTTGCCCTCCAGAGGGCAGAGGTGAGGTGTCCTGTGTACACTTAAATCCCCAGCAGAACTGAAAGCATCGTACTAAGGCACGCCACAGATCAAAAACGGTGGGTTTGGCTTCAGCTGGTGTCGTTGGTGGCTTGGACTGGGTGGTCCCCAAGCACTTTCTGAGCCATCAGTGGAATTTGGCAAATGTCTCATGAAGTGATATTTGCTTCTAAAGTGGTTTAAAATGCATTGGTAAATAAATCTGTACCTCTCTAGAGCTTTTCTATTTATATATATATTTTAGGAAATATATCTATATCCTTCTCTCTATATATGTTTATTTTAATTACTAAAATACTCACTGTGATCATAACTGATAACTATTTCATTACCATTCCAGATAATATAATGAAATATATCAGTGGTTCCGTGGTTTGTATATATTGTGTGTGGGTGACATCAGTGGTTTTGAATAAGTCTCCTGCAGTTGCCATAGAAACAGGATTTCCTCAAGTAGCACAGCAGAGTGGCGTGATGTTGAGTGGGGAGTTCTAACATTTAATTTTTAAATTAAACTGTACAGATAACCAGTAGGGAATGGCACAACCTCCAATTTAAAATTAAAATGATGATGAGCTCTGTATTTCTGTGTTGAATGTCACCTCAATAATACCTGACCTAGCAGTCAGCAAGATGTTATGACTTCTCAGTCTGCAAAGATGCAGGCTGACAAATATTTTTCATGCTTGCAAAGCAACCTATAGATAGATACCTGTGAAAAAGAGACCAGCTTCCCACACAGCAGTGCACTAGCATTGCACATTTTGATATGGGCTAATTTCCATAAAAAATGTTTTATGTGTTAGTAACCAAAGTATTTTCAATTAACAATAAAATATTGCCTGTAGATCAATATGAAGAATTTCTAGAACCTGATGTTAAGGCATATTTCACATGAATGACAACGACTTTCAGGGCAAATGGGAGCTGCTTAGTGGATCACCATGGTAACTGTGGTGATGGTATATGCTTGACTATAGTATTAGTTTTCTACAATCTGATCTATGGCCTGGTTTGAAGAATCATTGTGTAATCATTTGTTCTTTTAATGAGGAAATAAAATTGGTTGTTTTGCAACCTTTTTCTCCAGCACAGCACCAGGGTTTTACACGGTGTCAGAGAAATTACTAAAAACCAGGGTTCTTCATCTGCATTCAAAATCTCAAGGAATTGAAAAGCAAACATCACAGGGGAGTTTTTCTTTCTCCTCAGTTCTTCTAGCAAGCCTCTGCTCCTTTAATCACATTAATATCAGATGTGATTAGCATGAGGACCAGTCTGGAGAGAATTACAGCATACGTAACTACTTTGTTTTTTCTTCCTTTTTTTTTTCTTTTTTTCCTTTCCCCAGATCTGTCCTTTTTTCCCCTGTAATGAGAACTCTTGACCATTGAATTTAGGATTTGATCCTTAAGTTCTTGTTCCTTCCAGTAGCTGTAATAGGCATTGTCCATGCTTGTTTACTTCTGGGACTTTATACATCCTCAAAATGAAGTTTGTATAAGGGGACAGCACACAATTTGCTGTCCCAGAAGAAATGCAGGTGTTGAGTTATGACCAAATGATGTTTTGAGGTTCTTTCTCTATGACACAAATAGTAGAAAAAACAGTTTCTCAGGTATAGACTCACATTTGAATGCAAAATCACCTCTAAACCAGCAAAAAACATCAGGGTATCAATAGCCATGAAATGAAAATTCAGTCCTGCTGAAATGGTTTAGTGTTTATAGAAAACACAGTGGGTGGAAGACCACCTGTATGTTAAACGGGAAAGTCTAAGCTGCAAACACTGCCTTATGTGGATACTGTCCTTCACTTCAGCTGCTCTGCTCAAGAAGAGCTTGCCGGTTTGGAGATTAATCCAACCATGAGGAGGCACCCTTTAATTAAAAAGTTTCATGAACCATATTGTTTTTTTCTGTGACCCTTTCTGTGGTGAGGAAAAAACATTTCCTCCAAGACCCCCCCGTCTGATTTTTACATAATTGCATATCCCCCTTTAAAAGCATATGCTTGCAATCAATCATTCCTCTCATTTGAAATCCCTAAGGAAATAGCTAGCTGCTGTCACTTATGAGCAACTTGGCTTCACAATATATCACACGACTTAAGCTCCCACACAATGCAGGTTCCTGCCCTGGGGAAGTAAATAACCCTGACAGGCTGTGGGGTGGGGGTGTCCAGGGAGCAGCTCTGTGTGGTGCCCTGGAGCATCACGAGCCATGCAGGAACCAGCAGATATGAGGCAGCAGGAGCACGGTCCATCCACAGAGGCGTGGGATTATCCCTATCTACACTCAAGAGACCATGGAGAGGTACAGTGCCTGGGTTTGGGCCCCCCTCAATATAAGATGTGGGCAAACTGGTGTGAGTTCACCAAGGGCTCCAAGCCAGATGGGACTGGCTCAGCCAGGGGCTCAGATGGCTCCAGAGGGGCTGGCAGCAGACAGAAACCTAACTGTAGGCTACGGAGATAAGAAAATTTCCTTAGGTCTCCGAGGGTGAAGCACAGGCAAGGAATCATCCAGAGGGTCTAATCTGGAGCTCAAGGGTCCCTTTCAGTTTGTTCTACTTCTGCAGGAGAATCCTGTTCTTGCATTTCTTCCCATGTGGATCTGAGCTATGCGCCAGTATTTTGAAAAGCTATAAGAATAGTTGTAATTTTGGTAAATGTAAGAAAAACAATTTTATAAAAGATTTCACAACTTTCTCAGGTATTTTCACAGACTTAAGTTACATAAAGTTGTTCCTTTAAGGAATGAAGTTTAACTCACCCTGTTACACGGAAAAGGAAAGCACATAAAATTCAGGTTTCCACAATACATAAAAATATAGGTACACAAACTGAAGTTTTCTCCTTTCAGTTCTTCAAGAGCATTTCTCTTGAATCAGAATTTTATTTCACTGCCATACTATTTATCCTAGAGGGATAACAATGAAGTACCTACCATGAACTTTAGTAGCAGTTTTTGAAAGAAACTGTACTAGTGCAGCCAGAATGCTGTTCCAGCAATATTTGCTTTTTAAAGCCTTTAAAGTAGCTCTCTTGTACTGAGGGCTGCAAATCCCATTCAGAGAGAAGGACAGGTGGCAGCTGTCATTAGAAATTGGGATCAGGTGAAGTCAGTGGAAGCTTCTTATTCACACTGTTACTTTCCTGTTCCTATCTTGCATATCCCGTGACAAGTTTCAGCTGGGCTGTCTGCTGACTTCACTTAATTCACAATTTACACCTGACACAGCTCCCATTTACCTCCACAAAGATCTTTCTGCTCTTCTTTTTTTTTGAGGTTTGGAGCAGCTTTTACAGGTTTCCATACAGCCAGGGAGGAAAAATATATATTATGGTGAATTCAGTCCAGGGAAAGCACTCCTTAGTGTAAGTTTTAGTACAGGCCTTTTACAGCTGAGCCTGCTAATCCAGTTGAGACCTCATAGTGAGCTTGTCATCAGTAATGATTCAGAGAGAAGAAAGACACAGTGAGGGTAAGCCAGATGTGTGTGTGTCTTGTAGAGGTCAGCAAAGCCCAGGGTGGATCAGCAGGGGTGGAGGGGAAAAGATGCCCTGGTAAACAGGGAGGGTCTGTTTTGTTGCAAGGGCATTTCTGCCAGTCCCCTTTGAAGGCCATCAAAAGATCCCCAGTAGCCTCTGGAGCACACCCAGCGTATAAATGAGGGTAAGAAGGACAAAGGAGTGAGTGACTGTCTGAACTACTGACCCTTTGACCATTATACATATTTTGAGGCATTTCAAGAATTTCTTTGACTGATAATGAATGGAGTTATGAACAGTGTGTTGGCCAAAGTGCCTGAACGTAGCACTGTGAGTTGTAGGAAATGTAATAAGCCATAAATAAAAATGTTGCAGGACTTCTGAGAAAATTTAAGGAAAATGGAGTTCTAAAAAGAATTAGCTCTGCAATTTTTGATGGTCTAATGTGTTTTAACAATATTCTTGGCAGACTGAAATATCTAATCATCTTTGGAGCTCCTAGAAATATTAATTGTGCCTTCTGATTGTGTCTGAAATAATTCAATTATATCAATTATATAAAAAAATCCAAGGAATGTTAATGCAAATCTCAATTCTTGGGCAAGCAACAAAGAAACTACTCCTATTGATGTATCAATAATCCGTGTTTTGTGCTGCTGCAGTTTAAAATGTCAAATGTGTATGAATGACTCCATTTATATTGCAGAGCTTATCTATTTTAATCCTTCCAAACAAGTTTAAAACAAGTTTTTGATCATTTTAAATAGTTCTCTATTTCATCATTCCTCTGTGCCATTCAATTGCCCTTTCTTCAACCAGAA
The DNA here is from genome assembly GCA_008033365.1 of Pseudorectes ferrugineus. Classification (NCBI taxonomy): domain Eukaryota; kingdom Metazoa; phylum Chordata; class Aves; order Passeriformes; genus Pseudorectes; species Pseudorectes ferrugineus. The sequence continues at coordinate 4,544 of QWTY01020821.1, read as the reverse complement.
AAATTTAGAGCTGTTTTTGGTCACTTCCAGTGTTCACATGATTCTGTCATACTAATTTCTTTGCTGTAGATAAAGGCAGAGATGACTGTAATTTCAATTCCATGAGCAAAACTTTTTATGTTGCAAATTTGTAAAGGTCTAAATTTCTCTTTGAAGAAATATTATTCATATATTTTTTAGTTATTATCATTAAACCATGGGTTTTTAATGTTTGAAACAGAAAAAAAGATATACTTTTTTTGTCTTGACCTATTAAAAAATGTTTCAAGTCTCATAAATACCACAGCAGTAGATTTATTTTTAATTATTTATATCATGCACTATCATGTTGTACCTTATAACTTCTTTGCTTTACTGTATTTTAATAGATTAAAATATCTTCTGGCTCTGAAATCTCCTGTAATATGTGTCTCATCCAGGCTAGAGTCTTTCCATCTCATGCCTGAAGACATTTGCCTCCTCATTTTCCTTCCTATAGGTAATATATTTAGGGTTTGTGTGACTTATTTTGTGTCAGGAGACAACTCTTTTACAAGTTCCCTATTCAAAGATTGAATTTTAATAAACTGTACCTAAAATTGCAGAGGAACTTTCATTGCAAGTGTCCTTCTTCAGACAACTATGGCTAGTACTGAAAAAAGCATGATTCAGGAATACTCACATATGAAATGTCTTTTTAATTTCTGGCAAAAAGTATCCTAGGAAAGGGCCCATCCAATAGGAATCTCTTACAGTTGATAGTGATGGCTTAGGTACTTCCTGAAAATATTGTACTAGGAAAATTTTAAGTTAAGAATTAAGATTGTTCAGTAAGGAAGAAAACCAAGAAGATGAGCCATTTAGACAATCAGATCAGATTAAATTCAAAATATGTATTTTTTCATGATGGACTTTTGACAGCTGAAGCCTCAAACCAATAAAAATATATTTAGTGGAAAATTTCAGAAGGGGGGAATGACTGCATGGTGGCTAGCTCCTAAATTGAAGAGGAGGTGAAATTCAATAAGCAAATGAATATAAATAATCCAATCTGTAATTCTTTTTTAATTTGTGAAAAGAATATAGCTTTGGGATTGCTTTCAACACACATTGGTGGTTGTGATTTTTTTCTTTGGTTGGGTATTTTTTGCCTTTTTGTTTTTTGCAGAGTCAGAACCAGACTACCCAACCAACCTTTTTAAAAAATTCCAGACATCTATTTTTCTCTCAACTCTTGAGCAAATCTCTGGGGACATGTTTTTCACATCAAACCCTGTATGAAATTCTGCATACAAGATGCGATGTAGTATGACAGATGTCCATGTGGACAATGCTAATGAAATGTGATTTTGTCATGAGCAGTAAAAACCTGGACATCAACTGCAGTGCCAGAATAGATGCTGGTGTGCAGTAGATAATGCAAAGAGATAAGCAGCTGAAATGCAATATGGTAACAAAGAAGGGCAGCAAAACTTTGGTTTATGTAGGCAGAGGGATCTTATAATGGATTTGGGAACACTAAGTCTTTCTGGGCAGAATATTTTTTCAGTCTGATCATTAAATATGTAGTCTAAACTAATAATCGATTCCTTCTCTCTCTTTCGAAGAGAGAATATGTGCTTTATGACTGACTCAATCCTCCAATCTCAGATACCTATCTGTATGAAACAGCCTATTGAAATATCAGTATTTCAAAACTAGTGAAGACCAGAAAATTAGCATACTTCATACTATTATCTGTCTAAAACTCTAAAATTAAAATTAAATCCATGTGTGCCTTTATGCATCTCCAGCATCAGGTCTGAAATAGTTTGCTTTGCACTGTGACCCTGACTTCACATCCACATTTTGGAGAAGTCACTTTTTTTATGTGTATAGACATGGATATAAGCCCTCATGTTTGGATATTTAGCATCTGAAAGTGTGACAATTTGTTATCTGTGCTCTTTTTCTAACTAGCTAAACAAGGACTGTGATTATGATCATGAATACATGGGTATCCCTTGCTTCTTCAGTGAATCTATTTTCCACAAAGAGCTGTCAAGGTGGACACTGAAGAATTTTGATTGAGGACAGTCTTTTATTTGCACAATTATTCTGTTGCTATTGAGTTTTCTCACTAACATTTTTTTCCCAGATGTTGTTTTTCATGTAGTTTTAGAGAAAATGAATACCAAGGCAGGGATCCTGGATAACTGGATAACCTGGATAACCCCAGGACAATAACACAGAAATTAATCCTGGTCTTTTATTCTAAAGGACATTCAGGATATTTTTTTTTCAACCTCCTTTTTTTTCTTTAAAGCATGTGAAGTTTCCCAGTTTCTACTCTCAATTGTGTATCAATGGCTGACTAATAAATAGAATTATTTCTTTATATACATATATATATATGGCATATTAAATAATAATAATTTTTTTAAAAGTCCTCCAAGTACAGTTCTGAGCATTAGAAAAACATCTTTAGTATTCCCAGACTAATGTGAGGCTAGTAGTTATGATTTTAAGCTTAGATATCATATCAATGAACATTTAAGCAGGTGTTGGGAGTGTGTTGAAAGAGCAAAGTGGAGGTAAGCTGTGGGTGGAGTCTGTCAACAATCAGCCTTAGGTGTCATCTTAATTATGTGTAATAGCTCAGTGAAAAATGGCACCAGTACTAAAATGAGAAGAGCCCATAATAAGCAGAAAAAATATATCACTTAATATTCCAATTTGTATAAGAACAATAATTTGTTATTGTCAGAAAGATGCATCCTCATGTCATCCGAATTTACCCTGAAAGCTCTACTATCACTTTAGAATGTGCATGGTGGATCCCCACATATTTCATCAGAAATACTCAAATTCAGCGGCAGTGTAGATCACCTGTTCGTCACTGAACTGGTACTCAGTGCTCTTCGCTACCTCCAGCTTTCCAGCTTTTTCAGATGAGCTGGAAACACCACCAGTGAAAGAAATGATGATAATGATTCAACACAGTGCGTGGATAGGACTGTAGCAATGAACTGTAGCTGACCTGTGGCTAAATGCAACTGTTGTACCCAATTTTCTCATGTCAGAAGAAAAATCGCTGACTGATTGATTACTAACTAGCTAAAAATGACTGACTGATTGAAAACATAACCTGGTATCAGCACTGAATTTTAGCACTGTGACACAAAAGGGCCGTGGCTGGAGCTATAACTGCAGGAACCGTTGGGACAAAGTAATACAGTCAATACAGATATATTTCAGCATTACTTTTTCAGCTGGCCTGGTAAGTCTTCTGATTTTGCACATGTGGCAGTTTGACCAGATGTGACCACACTACTATACACAATTATGCCTCTGTTATTTTCAAAATTACATTGAGTTATCATTACATCATTTCTTTTGTAAATCCAATGTAGATATGCCTACAGATTGTTTATGACCCGTGTCATTGTATAGATTTTATGTGACAAAACACAGCCTGGACCTACATAGTTTTCTGCAGAATAATTACCAGTTGGCATACCAGAACGAATGGTGGGAGGCCATCAAACAACTCATCCAAGCCTTCCACCCATCTGTCCACTTGCTGTTTATGGAACATGTAGTTTTTATATTTAATGATTAAACAGTTTCCTGTATATCACATTTTCAGTTTTCCCAAGCAATGCTTGCATGCAGCACTTAGTGTTCATTTAATGTTCATTTCCCAATGTGTAACTTTGTGTCTAGCTTCAAGTGGTTAAAATAAAAATAAGAAATGGAATGTAAAATATTTATTTGCTACTTCATTTTCTCCTAATTTTCATCTGCACTGTCCTTCCCTAAAAGCATCTGTGTTTTATACATATATAGAGGGGTATTTTTTCCATTAGGGAAAAGCTTGGGTTGAATATTTTTAAGAGAATCTTGTTTTGTCTGCATTAATAATAATGTTGCTAAAGAAAAATAAGTTTAGTGTTGCTTTCAGGTACATTTTTTTGAAAAATTTATTTAATTAGTAACAGGTGACTTAAGAATTAACCACTGAGAAAGAAAAATGTATTTAAATTGTTAGACGTGTGGTAACTGGATGTATTAAAATAGGGCATCATGTATCAGTGTCTGTATCTTTCTCAGTATATTTAGCATTAAATATTTTAAGATCTGCACTTATATTTTGTCTCCTGCAAATACAGGATGCACAAACCCAGTGAATGCGCAAATGTTACAAGTTAATTTGAAGTCAAAGTTTTGCTTTTTCTTTTTGTGTTTGTTTGCTAGTTTGTTTTGTTTTGTTAACTTCAGTGAATTAATACACCTGCACCTTGGTGATGGCTCTCTGATGTAAAGGGTATCACCAAAATACCTGACAGCTGCCTCTGAGCCCATTGTGTCTGAAGCAGGCATGAAACCTCTCCACCAAGCTCACTTCCTCATAAAATCTGTTTAACAGCAGTATGTGTAGGACACTCTCTGCTCCAAAAGTCAAGCTGCACCAGGCAGAGATCTCCCCACCTTCTCCGTGGGAGGCTGTCACCTCCAGACACTGGCTCCGAGTGCCCAGTCTGCCACTGCACCTGATCCTTACTGTGGGGCGTCATCATTTTTTT
>QWTY01020820.1:0-21036 GCA_008033365.1 Pseudorectes ferrugineus | reverse complement strand
TTGCAGCAAGACGTGGCACCAGCTTCTAAAAGGAGGGATCAGGAGTTTCTGAGCTGCAGCAAGTGGGATGCAGCCGTGGTGGAAGTTAGGGAGTTTTCTGTGTGGACTGGGTTGGTATTTCCTGGTGAAGGGAGAAGCATTTGTAAAATATGTAAAGATTTGAAAAGCCTAAAAAGCAGGAACCAAGAAATTTAGTGTTTAATGCTCCCGCTTTACAGTAAGACAAGGAAAGGGAAACTTTGTCATCCACAGTCTGGCACAGCATGGGTAGAAATTGTATCTTCCCTTCCCTTCCCTTCCCTTCTTTTTTTTTTTTTTTTTTGGTTTGCATTGCAGATGCCAAAGTTGTTGTTTACCCTTTCCAAGACTTTCCTTTACATTTTATATTTGTATTATTGATTTACCCTTGGGCAGCTGAAACTGCCCTTGGGGCTAGCAGCTGACCTAGGCAGCAACCTGATTCCTGGAAGTGGAATTAGATTAAAAACTGGGGAAGCATTTTATTAAAAATTCAGCCCTTCCTCTGTCCCTTACCTTCTTCCCACCCTCCATTCTGCCTGCCTCCCTTCCTCCTTTTCTCTTTTTTTCTCTCCTTCTTTCCTTCTTTCTTTCTTTCTTTCTTTCTTTCCTTCCTTCCTTCCTTCCTTCCTTCCTTCCTTCCTTCCTTCCTTCCTTCCTTCCTTCCTTCCTTCTTCTCTTTATCCTGTATCACAAGGCAGTTACTCCACAAATGTTGTCACTGAGTTGATTTTTTCTCATTCTTCATTACAAAATATATATTCTTTGTAATATATCTGCATACACACACACACACACACACATACATATATATATATATATATATATATATATGCATGCCCACACATATGACTCCTCACAAGTATATCATGTATATTACAGTCTGCTTCAGAGAGAAAGAAAAGCCAAATAAGATCCTCTTGGGAGAGATCAGTGTGCAGTGTGTCCTGCTCTGCTGCATCCATCTGCAGCTGCCTGTCCCTGGGGCACAGCCCTGGGGGACACTGGCATCAGAGGTGGCCACTTTCAGTTGCCAGCCCTGCTCCCACCTGCATTGCCACCCATGGGCTCCCTTACACCCTTTGGGAACACGGACCAGCACCATAAATCCTGCCAAGGGGTGCCACTACTGTCCCCTGCCACGGGTGTCCTGTGGGTGAAGGAGCCACGGGGCCACCTCCCTGCCCGCTGCCTCTGTGACGTGGGGACGGTGTCACGGGCTGGCGCTGCCAAAGCCAACATCAAACCCCGGCAGCCCCTCTTTAATTAGCCTTATTCCCTCTACGTCTCTGTTTTAATGTGCAGTTCCCAGATTCCTTCACAGTCAGCTCTCCCTTTTATGCCTTCTGGAAAGCAATATATATAGCACAGGGCTATAAATAAGACTAGCAATGTCACGGTAACCATGGTAACTGGTAGGCTTCAAACACAGATGTGTGTAAGATTTATGGGAGGCTGCCCTTGACTTTACAGCCAGATGATCTGTCCTCTTTAAATTACCCTGCTAGGAATTTGGATTTCTCACCTGACAGAATTATTTTTTCTCCTTTCAAATACATAAAAAGTAACTGAAATAATTTTTTTTTCCTTTTTTAGAAATAAATTGTTGTTGCAAAGAAGGCCTGAAAATTGATACCTTCTTTGGATGCTCACTGCAATGATGCTTAAAAAACTTTTTCTTTTCAGATAAAAGAGGCAGCCGTCCTTGCTCACCATCCACTGTAGCTGGTGTGTCTCGCCTCCCTCTGTGAGGGATAGTTCAATTCACTGCAAAGATGAAATGGATGAATTCTGATCTTTTGTGCTGGGCAGAATATGAAAGTTTCCATTTCTTGAAAATAAATGCAGCAACTGAAATTCAAAGAAGATTCAACCAGGGTCTGCTAACAACAATATAGTAATAGAAGCTGCTCAGCTCCCCTGGAGTAACTTTTGACACAATTGTCAGGCGAGGCAGAGGAGGCTTTCAGATCCTTCCACATCCCTGCCTCTGGAGCACAGCAGCCCCATCCACGTGGACAGGCCCTGTGGGCAGTAGCTGGACACTGATTTACGAGGGGGTGAGCCCTGGTCTGCAGCTCCAGCCCACAGCACTCTGTGTGCCCTTACCTCTCACCACAGCAAAGCCATGCCTGCCCATCCCTTGTGGCTCCTGCAATCACGGATGCTCATCATGGGCTGCACAAACCGGCCTGGGAACGAGGGTGGATGCTTGAGTGGTCTGTCCTTGCAACCTCCACACTTCTGTCCCGCCACCTGTGCCTTTGTGTCCCCAGGAGCTTCTCCCTGCCATCATTTCATCCAGCTGAAGAACAATACATGGCTTCAGTTTTGGAAAACTCTGAACCTTCCTATCTAGTGAGGTGGTCACTGCTTTTGCCCCGGAATGTAACAGAAACTCCACATGTTTCGGAGTTTCATGGGCTGTTCAAGGAAATCACGGTTGCTAAAGCATGATGCAAGTGTGACAAAACCTGAATTTTAAATGGAAAACTAGGATTAGCTTCCTCTATAAATTATATTATGATTAAAAGCTACTTTATAATTGCGGGACTCTCTCTGTGATGATATTGTCAGTTGACTGACAAACACAGTTACTTGTTTGGACCTAACTTTCCTTCAGACTACTTTGTCATGGGAGTTCCTGTGCTTTGCAGTATCTCTTGTCATAAACTGTCTTGCAGAATAAGTAGTTTTCTTTAGTATCAACTTATGGCTCGCTCTATAAAAGAGCAAATTATATTACATATATATATAAAATATTATGTATAACTGAGCAACCTGATCTAATGGAAGGTGCCCCTGCCCACAGCAGGCAAGTTGGAACTGGATGACTTTTAAAAGTTTGCTCCATGCTATGATTCCATGATTCTGTGATTCCATGATTCTGTGATTTATTACTCCGCCCTTGTGGGAACACTGATATCAAAGTCTACAGAGATGTCTTAAGCAGTGGTAGGTATTGCAATGTGTCTGAGACCTTTGGTGGGGAATGGCCCAGCATTCTCCTTAAGTAGCATGGACAATGGTAATTACAGCAGGGGACATGAAGCTCTTCAAGGTAAATACAGAGGCATTTCATGCAAGCAGTTGGGTAGAGAGGTGAGGTCTGTCTCCCCACCATTGCAGGGGAAAAGAATGGATTGTGTGTGTTTCTAGATAGTGGCTGGACGTGGGGAATGCTGTAAAATGTCTCGTGTTCCATGACCTTCAGTGAGAAGAAACCTACGTTCTGCTAGCTGAGCGTTTGGTACTAATGCATGGATGCTGCTTGGACAAAAATAAGAATATGTGCCACTGTTTCATTCTCCCAGTGATAAGTGTCCAGTTTGAACAACCTGGAGACAGATGCTGCAAAGTTATGCAGCTCTCAGAAGGATTTGGGATGGCATCTGAGAAAAAAGTGATGCACCACTGCTCCATAGTTTTGGCTTTGTTGGCAGCCCCTCGGGAATGGATTTGAGGAAGGAAACAACGAGTGGTGTATGAAAGTTTCAGCTGTTATGCAGAGTGGCTGTGCTGCAAATGCAAACTGCTGTGAACTCCTGATGCTTCTAAGTTCACGTGTCAATGGAAGTGTTTGAAAGATGACTCCAACTTCAGTGGGTTTCAGAAATTCCTTCCACGATCTGTGGTATGTTCTTGAGTTAGTCCAGAGGCTCTGTGCTACTTTTCTATTAGAACCTCCTTACCTCAGCATCACCTGAAAGCTTTCTGTGGCTGGAAATGAATGTGGGTCCAGTAGAAAATGCTGCTTGCACATATTTTGTGTGTGTCTGCTAAAATGCATAGCACTGAGGGGGAAGCCATGTGAGTCAGACTGTTTCTTTCCACTCCATTGAGACCCGCCGAAGGTCTGAGCTTACACAAACACACCGCAGAAATGTTTTTGTCTCCCAGCAGCGCACGAGGAGTGTGTGCTGCCTCCAGAGAAGCCATTGCCTCTGCAATTTCTTGCTGCCTTCAGCAGGAGGCAGGTTCAGCAATGCCAACCTCGAGCACCTGCGCTCCATCTGTCAGCAGCGAACGCTCTTGAACTGACAAAGCGCCACCAGTGAGATTCACGGCACAGCGCGGGAGTCCCGCTTTATCAGCCCGGTGACCCGAAACCATTGCTATAGATTTTCAATGAGAGCGCATCGGGGAGTTGAAATGACCGTGCTCCCCTTGATAAGCAAGGGCACAGAAAGGTGGCAATGACACAGGAGATCGATAAGAGCTCTAAAACTGCTCTGTGCAGATGTTGAGCCTTGATCTCGCGTGCAGTCATACGGCAGCATTACAGCTATCCCTTTTCCCATTTGCTCCAGCAGGATTTCTGATGCCAGCAAAGTCCTTTTGTCTGCAGTGCCAGCCCTGGGGTCTGTTGGTCAAGAATTTAGAGCGTCTTGGTGGGCTTAGACCTCAGCCATGGAGAAAGTAGAACCATAGCATCACAGAATGGTTTGGGTTGGGAGGGACCTTTAAAGTCATCTAATCTGACCCCCCTGCCATTGGCAGGCACATCTTCCCCTAGAGCAGACTGTTCAGAGCCCCATCCAACCTGCCCTCGAATGTTTCTAGGGATGGGACATCCTTCATAAATCCTTCATTTCTTTCTTTGGCAGCTGTCAAACCTGTTGCTAGTACTGAACTGCCGGGCTCTTCTATGGTTTTTTCACTCTGGCACCAGAACATCTCCAAGTTTTTTTTTTACCTTTGAGAAAACACAAGTATGCCCTTGATCTTCACAGCATGGACTTGTGTTAGAATAACCTCTCTGCCACAGAGCAATTATTCCATCATACGTTTTGGAACCTGCTTCCAGACAAAAGCAGAGTGATGTGTGACGCTGTGAACAACCTCAGGACAAAGAAGAGCACAGTCATTTCCAAAAGACCTCATATGCCCACTTTCCAGACCTTTTCCATTACATTTCCCTGAAAAGCAGAGCCAGTCTCATACTTGTTTTCAGCCTTGTTTGACCTTGCCCAGACAATTTCCACTGGCTGAGGTTGAAAAACTTGCCAGTAGTGGGGGAAAGACAAGAAAACAGTGGTCGAGCATCTTTTCTTTTACTCTCACAATTTCTATGGTTCCAGTCAGGCATTATAATCGTTCATGACATTTTTGTTTTCTTCTCTTCCCATAGAATCAGACTAGAAATTCGGGTCCATCTACAATTCCCCAAGTTCCTGCTTCATTGTGCAACTGGCCGTGAAGCATTTGTAACAGTGACTGCTTGTTTTCAGTGGCTTCTGGAGTCCACTTTGTAGCTGCAGTAGGTTTACAAAGAGCCCAGTGTTGGAGGTGGGTAGCTTGCAAATTCTGTGTTACCCTCCAGTGTGCTCAGCTGGCAAAAAGGGTGACTGACCCCATGGTTAGGGACCCCGAGCTTGCCCCACCTTCAGCCTGCTGCTTTTTCATTTTCATCAGGAGAACTCCAGGCTGGAAAGAAACACTATTAGAAGATTCACAACTGGTCTTCCAACTGCCCAAACAAGAAAAATGTTTTCTTTGATGTTAATGAGCTGCTGGCATAGACTGGTGCAGTGCATGTTTATTATCTGGGTGCAAGAGGCCTGATCTGATAGATTGGGACACATCCCATTATGTTTGTGCCACCCAACACCTGCCCCTCATCATCTTCAGACTTGTCATTATTCTGCTAGGTGACAACTTTGATGTTGGAGGAAATTTGTGGCAGGGGCTGACTTTTGTCATGTGGTCATGACACACAACACACAACACTCACACACAACACCTGGCACAGCAGAAGCCAGATTAGTCCGGGCGATACAAAGTTTGAGCAATTCATATCTGGATCGAGTTGGCTCCAGCAGAAAATAGGCACTTGATTTTCAGAAGTGTTCAGGTACCTATTGAAGGGTGACTTTTCTTCTGGGATTGTACTAAGCGTTTCTTTGCATCTGCTGAAGCCAAGATCCTTTTAACAACCTGATCTACATGTCTAAAAAATATCTGACCACAGCTTTGAGGAGGAGTAAGAGCATCATTTTTCTCTGCTGTAAGCAGCAAACCCATTTCCATGAAGGAGGAGACTTATGGGAAGGGTGGCAGGACTTTTTGCAGCCACAGCAGCTGAAACAGAGGGAACTTCTCTGCGTGGGCTTTCCAGACCCCAGGATGCTGATGGGAGATGTGTGCAGGAGCTTCATGCTTCCCAGGGCATTGCCTCCAGGAACCAGTTTCACACTGTGTTAGTCCTTGCCTGAACACCTTATTCCATGACCCCTCATTGCACTTTGCTTCAGTCTTTTTCAGGTATTAATATGTGCTGAAGCACTGCTATACTGATGATAATAATTATCTTCATAATAAACTGACTTGATCCAGGCAGACAGATGGAAGGAAAAGTGAGAAAAGAACTAAAAAAGGGCACACAGATGAATAGTTTGGAAGGGAGGAGAAAGCAGATGGTGGATGAATTCATTAGTTTAGAGCAACTGTATGTATCCCCTTCCTTCTTCCCAAGCTGCAGCTAAGTTTTGCTGCTCATGTTTGTACTCTTCCTCCCCCTGACTGGCAGCTCCCTTTCACGCTTGCTATCCTTACAGCACAGCCCTTGGAGCACACCCACAGCAGCCCTGGTTTACCTGTAACAAAGCAAAGCCACAGCCAAGCCATCTTCCCAGCTCTGCAATAAATCCAGGTAAGAATCCAAGGCAATACAAGGCATTACTTGCTGGTTTTGGCCATACTGAGAATGTTAGATTGAAAATAGGATCATGTGTCCTTTTGTTGCTCTGAAAGGTTAGTGAGCCACAGAAGTACCAAGCTGGAAAGCTCAGGTCCCTTGGAAGTTCAAAGAGACTGAACTGGGTTTTGCTACAGCAGCAGTCAATTAAAGACAAGTGCATGGAATGATAGGACAAGGGGAAATAGTTTCAAACCAACAAAGGGTGGGTTTAGACTGGATATTGGGAACAAAATATTGACTGTGAGGGTAGAGAGACATTGGCCCGGTTGCCCAGAGAAGTTGTGGATGCCCCATCCCTGGAAGTGTTCAAGACCAGGGTGGATGGGGCTCTGAGCAGCCGGGTCTAGTGGAATGTGTCCCCGACCATGGCACAGGGATTGGACTGGATGAACTTTAAAAGTGCTTTCAAACCCACACCATTCTGTGGTAAATGTACTGCTTCCCAAACAATGATCCAATCACTGCTGTCCCACACTGAGGACTGCTGAAGGCAGGCAGGATTCCCTCGGGAACATGTATGAAATCCAGACAGCATCCCAGGGGGTTCAGACATGACCCTGCCCTGGCCAGCAGTTCTGTGGCAGACAAAATGCATATATTGCAGTAGAAGGGGCTTCCAGGTCCATTCACCCTGATGAGAATAATAGAATTTGTCAGGGAAGCCACTCTCAGCCACCAGCAGTGGATTCTCCCCTTCCCAGCATGGATTGACTTCCAAAACACATCTTCCACTGTGGGTTCACCTGCATGTACTGAGGAGTCTGTCTTGCAGCTCCTTTGGAAAGGCTCAGCACACATTCCCCAGGGGCTGGGACCCTCCCTTTCTGTGTGGCTGTTGAGCCAGTGCCAAACCCCAGAGGGGAAACCGGTCCCAAACCAAACACAGGGGTGGACCGAGGCATGCTGAATTAAAATGCTAAGTCAGTAATTAAGTTAATTGAGCTTTCGAACTGACCCATAAATAGCTTTTACATCTTAGCACGATGATTTTGCCTGTTGCTAATTTGACTAATTAATTCAACTAATTCTACGTGTTGTAGAACTGTTGGTATTGGGGAAACAAATGTTTAATTTAAAAGCTAATTGAGGAATGGGCTGCGGTCAAAAAAAGCATCCGGATGAAATGGGTGTTTGCTGATCACTGAGTTTTCACCATTTTCAGTGGAGGAAGGCAGGCTTGGTAACCTTAAGTGAGAGATCTCGTGCTTGAGTGAGGAGCACGAGAGATAAATAATTTCTGACTGACATAACTAAAGCTGACTGGTTTTTACCAAGCCATTGGTGAAGTCTCCTTATTTCCTACAGTGAGCAATTACAATATTAAGTTTCCACCTTGTTTAAAGGATTTACGAATTCGTGGCTCAAAATGTTCAGAGTATTTAAATGTAAGTGCTGATGCCCAGCCAAATATTTTTAAGCTGGCCATAAAAGGTTACTTCGTGAGGATACTAACTATGTTAAGATTGGATTTCATTTTCTAAGATGCTGATTGGAAGTACTTCAGGAAATTTTGTTGGGGGCTTTCATTAGAAGGATACTTTCTACATGTGTGCACTTGTATACCCTTCTTTCTTTGTACCACGCTGCACGTGTACACTCTCCATAATTAGCTATAGCAATAAATTGTGCAGGCTATATTGCTTCTCCAGCTCTTAGTATCCATCAAACCAATTACCAGGAGAAGTCAGAAGAATGCTTATGCTGCAGTTTGCAGAATTTATGTTTTCAGGATGCCAGGGTAGGGAAGTGTGTGTTAAGCATTCACCCCGAGTACGGACGCAGTCGCTCAGTGAGATAAGCTGAGGAACGGGGAGATTTCCTTCACCTGGAGCTGCTGCACCAATCTTTGGCCATTGCCACTGGAGAGGGAGCAGGGCCCAAGCCAAGGACAGGTTTATGTGAACCTCATTTGACAGTGTTTATCCTGACAACCTTAGTGTGCCCTGTGTTTATAAAAGCCTGCCATTCAAAGAACTCACCCTAATATCGAGAATTGGGCTGAATGTGAGGTTACAGCCAGGGATCTGTTCTTTCCACCTGCTCTCCAGACACTGCAGAAAGAGTTTCCATGGGGGGACTCTCAAAGCTGGTGTGGCCACAGAAATTAAGAAGCTAAAGGTGAAGTGGGAAATAAATGAACTGCCACATTGCTGCAATGTGCCACATGGTTGGGAGGGACTCCTGCTCTGCCCAAAGACCTCTGTGCACTCTTCAGCTGACTCGTGAGAGGTGTCAGAATGAGAAGGTATTTCCCTATTGTATTTTGGGGTGGTGAATTTTCTCCTCACCTTTGCTACTTATTGATACCCACATTATGGGGTCTGACCTGGGGTCCCTACGACGTTGCTGAACCTAAATGGTTTAGTTGGAGTTTTTGCAAATGATTATCTGGAAGGAATATAAATAAAATTTAAAGGGCCAGTTGAAAATTTGGGCTTGCTTTTGGCCTTTTAAAACCCCAAAAAAACCAGAATTCTTTTTATTGTTTCGATAGAAATTCACTTACTTTCTAAACGTCCAGTCTGTTTGAATGGGAACGTAAACCCAAAAGACTTTAAAAACTGCCAAACCTCTTTCAGCTGCAGAGGGACTGAGATCTGCATCAAAGCAGTTTTTCTTGGAAATTCTTGATTTTTGACAGGGTGTGCTTTCCACATAAAAGAAAAAAGTATTTAGCCTGATAATTACCAACCAGCAAAGCACAGCAGTGGCGGATACAAATTCTGGTAGGGAGCTGGTAGTCCATGGGGAAACACTTTTTCTACCTTTCTTCTTCGGCAGGTGCATGCTGCAACCCACATCCACGCCACCACAAAGGTGGCTGTGCATTAAAGTAATTTTTTCCCCCCTTTCCTTCATTTTTATTGGTGGAAATTGAGTCCTTGAGACCCACCAGACACACATTTCTCTGGACTTTGAGATTAGGTTCGAGTGCTGCTCTCTGAATATTTGTGTATTAATTAAAAATTTGTAGAAGACCTGGAGAGGTCACATTAAGGACACATCAGAGAGCATTTAGGGGCTGCAGAAAATGCATTAAGATGAGATACTTACAGGAATCTGCCAGATTCACTTATCCAAAAGGAGTCTGATCTATGACATGACTGCAAAGTACTTTTGTGAGGAATTATTTCCGTGTACTGACCTTGCCTTTACTATAGCAGAGAAATGTGTAAAAAAAATCAATTTCTGGAAGTTTATGTCCGTTCCAAATGAAAAAACAGAACATCTTTAAATAGAAATGACAAATAACTCAATTAGTACCTGATGCAGAACAGGGAAAAATATTTGTCCCCTCAGCAATGTTCACAAGCTAGAAAAATTATTTTCCATGCTACTTGGAGCAACGAGGGTCAAAACTGCCCAAGGCCACGAGTTCTGTTTGGAGCCTTTAGGTGTTATTTCCATGCTACCAGTAAGACAGACACTGCCTTCAACTGCAGAGATGCTTTTACTTTTCCAAGTAAAAGCGTACTTCAGTAACAGCAAAAAAAAAAAAAAACACCAAACTAGACCACCCTAATTGATACTGTTACAGCACTGAGGGAATAAATTATATTGATTAAAAGCCTTGGGAAGGTTTTGTTTTTCAGTGCAATTTCTTTTAATATGAGATTCTCAAAAAGCAGTGTTTCAGAAGTACAGAGGATGAAAAAGCTGTGACCTGTCTTTTTAAAAAAAAAGGCAAACAACATGGGAATAACACCTGTTGCTCAGACTGACTGCCATGGCATAATTAGAAGATGTTCCAGCCTGTCTTGTAAGGTTAGAGTGCTTATTTCTTAAGATTTGCAATGCCAAGTACAACATTCAAATACCCTTTCTTCCATTACTAGCGATGGGACCTGGGCACAAGGGTGGCCTAGAAAGCTTCAGGGGACTCCCTTTCTTTTCACATTAGGATTGATGGGAGGCGTTGATCCTGCCAGACACAGCTGATGCCACATTTTTGTGCCTTTGCATCTTGGCGGGAGGCAGTGGCTATACTGCAGTCCCTTTGTGATTGTTTTCATAAATCACAGGAGGGAGGAGTGTTGGTCACGGTTATTGATCAACATAATACAAAAATAGCAGTTTTGATACAGAGATTTTGGGGCATTTCTAATGCCACATGTAATCCACACCAAAAAGCCACTGCTCAGGTAGCCCAGTTATGCTTTTGACATCCAAATAGGAGCCCAAACCCTATTTAGCACAGCAGCTGTCATGAAGAGCTTTCTTAGCAATTCATCAGCCCCTTTATTTGTGACAGTTCTTTGCAGCTTGGTATTTCTGCAGCACACACATCAACCTCTCAGGCATAAGGATGCCCATAATAAAAATAGAAGTGTAACAGGTCACGTTTCTACACTTTAGCCTAATGGGATAATTTAATGTGCTTTTAATGGCTATAGATCTCTCCCATCCTCCCTAAACACAGATTTAACAATGTGAGATTTGAGGTAACAGAAGCCTCTGGTCTGGAGCTGTTATTTCTTTTTATAGCTTGCTTTTGCCACTCTGCAGAGTGTAAAATTCAAGATTAGTTTGAGATTAGTTTGGATAAGCGTAAGTACATCACAGAGATATTTTTAATTGCTTCTTTCTGCTTTACAAAGTCCATTGGTGTTCAGTAAAAAAAAATGTGTAGCGAATTCATATGTAATATTTGGGTGAAGATTTCAAACCCAGTGCTTTTAAAGAGCATTCATTGCAAAGCAACTTCCACTTGATAAATCTTGCAGCTTTTTTGGGAATTCTGAGTCTTTGAGAGGAATGAAATATTTTTGGAAATCCTGTTTTACTCTGTTTTAATTTTGAACACATACTAGGAAAGACTTTATTATCAAAACAATATTTTTCTATAAAGGCAAGATGTCAACATCCATTCTATTCCTCTATTCAATTTACAGATGCTTAAGTGCACACAAGACATTAAGTCTATGATTACTAAGCAGTTTTTAGATTTTCCCTTTGTAGCATAACCCTTGAATTTCCTGATAACTTGTAGTTTTTCTTGCATGATTGACAACTCTTTCCATGTATGCATAAGCAAAGTATTTTATTCTTTGTTCTAGAGGAATTTGCCTTTTGCTTTTCTTGCTACTGGAAAAACACGATCACAGGGTCAAAACCAAAATACAGTAATATTTCACAGCCATTTTTGTAGAGTGGCAAAGTCCTTGTCACAAGGACTTTTCACTTTGTGAAGGATTGATTCTAGAGGTGTTTCATTCTCTCTGTAAACCACAGCACAGAAGATGCACTGTGTACTGTTACAGAACACGCAACTAATATTAAATAATAGAAAATGGCTCTTGGCTTTAGTATCACTTAATAACATTCTGAAGCTTTCAAGGACCTCTGTCAGCCACACTCCATGTGTATTGTCCAGAAAAGAGTGACGGCTTTGTTTCGCTCTGCATTCATCCTCTAAAATTGAAAAATAATAAAGTCATCACATTAGCAGTATAAACACAGGGGTTTTGCAAATTTCCTGCAACCACGGTTCAACACACGGGGTAAATGCAGAGTCACAGGTGAAAACATTACATCTTTTCTCAAAAAGTTTCTCTGTGTAGAATTTCAGCTAAGGAATTGCCCCAGATTAGCACTTTCATTGTCCCTTTTTGGAACAAGTTTAGAGCTGACCTTGTGTGTAGTAACAGAGCACTGTTGGACTTCGGGCACTGGACTGCAGTGGAGCTTTGATCTTAGCACTGAGGTATTATGAGGCACTCATCACACGAAATTCACAACTGTGATGAATTTCTTCTACACTTCAGCTCTCTCCTGCCTTAAGTTGTCTTGAGGGAATCCAGAACTGTACATTAATTAATTGAAAACGTACATATCATCCCTGGCTGAATTAATGATGTCCTTTTTCCATCTGGCTTCAAGGTCAGGTGTTTGTCTAGATGCAGGCAGGATTCACAGCTCAAACTGGGTCTCATCGTGCTGAATGCTGATCAGACAGATAGCATGGGCAGTCTCCTTTCCAAGTACTTGATAACCTGGATATCAGACAGAAAATAGCATGTAAGCAGAATAGATAAATGATCACAAAACAAAATGGGAAAAAAAACGTGTGGATAAAATTGACACAGTGCTGTAAGTACAGTTTTGGCAAAATAGTTTTTTTCTCAACAAAAACATGTAGTGTGAGCTCAGGTGTCTCTTGACATACTGCAACTCACTTGTCAGGCATTTCTGCTACCACTTGTGCTTTTAAATTAAGGATTCACCATTCAGTGACTCCAGCAGGATGAGGATGAACTGATCCTATCCAAAAGTGACTCTTCACAGGTAAAGCAGCACCTCCTCCCTCACCTCTGGTCTTGTCTCTGAGCAACAGAGATGTGCTGCTTCCAGATATGACGCCAGGCTGCTACACAGGAGAAGAACTGGCTCATGCAGTGCAGTCAAAAAGAGTCAGTCACTGACCAGCTGACACATTTTAATTTTTTATTAATTTTGAAAATGAAAACAAATGACATTTTCTTTTGGTATCGTTCAAACAATAAACCTCAAACACAGAATTTTAATTCATTCTCTCTTTTCCACTGTACTGACAAAGATGTCACACAGTTGTATCCATTAAAATGAAGACACCAGAAATTACAACACATCTTCTCTGTCTCATTTCCAAAAATAACTATTCTTAACAAACTGAGGGAGAAACCAAGCGCATCTGCATTAATAAATATCAAGGATATCCAACCGATCATCGATCTATGAATATTTCCTAGCAAAAAGCATGCAAAAAGTCATAGGTAGTGGTATTTCTACACCTTGATAACACTGAAAATGTGCAATCATAGATGGATAAATTGGAATAGATAAAATGGAAAAAAGATACAAATAATAAGTGTTGTGATTTGTCTTGCTTATCTCCAGAGCATACAAAAACCCAAGAAAATCCAGAAAAAAAATTACAGTTGGAGTAGGTTTTAGTGTAAAAAGCAAAGGGAAGCATATAAAACATCAGTTTAACATTTCCTAGTGCAGTCACAGCTGCATTAGGAAAAATAGGGCCTTATAATGATAGATTTGAGAAAGTGAGAAAATCTGCTTCGAACAACACAGAAGAGATCTGTCTTCAGTTCCTGGGCCTTTCTTTGAAGTGTGATCAATAGAAAGGTGCCAGTGTGCCTGAAATTCCTAGAACAAAACTTCAGCTGCTATAAATCAGTGCTGAATCCATCCGGCTGCTCTTTGTTGGCAGTGGTGATGACGCAGTGATAACAAGAGATCAACAAGAGCAACACACAAGGTCAGTCTCAAAGAGGTGGAAAATGTCCAGGGGCATTATCCAGTCATGAATAAAGCTTGATTTTAGGAATTGTAGAATCATTTAGGCTGCAAAAGTCCATCATTGTGTCCAACCACTAATCCAGCACTGCCAAGCCCACCACCCAACCATGTCTCTTTGCCTTGCTCTCATTTAGTCTTGGCATCTTCTGGCCTGGGAACCACTCTTCTAAACCAGCTCTGCAGCTGATGAAGTTCTGTGGCGTTTTCTTGCTGTTGTCTGCAGAAATAAGTATTTGCATATAAAAGTACTTTATAAATACATTTATGAGGGAGCTGCTTGTCTGGTATGGAATTATAAAACGTTCCCATTCAACAAATCATGCAGAATCAATAAAAATGGACTTTATGAATGCGAACTGCAGAGCAAAACAAATAATGTTGGTATAAACAACTTGAGATTCCAGCTCTGGCATTGTTAGCAGATCACATTTTTCGGAAGTCATTCATGATGTCAGTCTTTTGATTTCAAAGGAAATGGTATTCCAGAGTCTGGTGTCTTATTCTGTAATTAGAAGAAAAATAAATCCACAGCTTTACACTGCTTCATGTTCTGCCAGCAAAATCTCCAATCGCTTCTAAAAATCTTTGCATTAATCTATATAGGAGGAAGGAAATATTCACACTTCATGTCATCCTCTTATTTCCAGGGCAGACTAATCAACACTGACTGGAAAAAGCATATCCTTAGTATCAATAAGGGCATGACATTTTTGTTCCACTATAGCCATGTGAGCTCTAATATAGAGGGACTACTCAGGTGGTGCATATTTTCAGGCAACTTGCTGGGTGAAAGCCAAGTGCCAAACATTCAAAACCTGTCCCTATTCAATCTAGCCTGTGGCAACAAATTAATTATGGAAGCCGAAAAAGGCAAATGCATAAAACAATATCCATTCAACAAATCAGAAACATCCAACTAAGAACAGAAATGCAGTGCTGCCACAAGGGTGATGACACATATGATAAAGATGACATGAATATTTTCTACCTGTAGCAGGAAGAAGACTACATGGAAACAACATCTGCACTGTTTCCTGTCTGACTTTGAATTGGCAAATATTATCCTTAGAGATCAGATGTACTAATGAGACTTCCTGTTTTTTACATGACTGCTTGAGGATCGTTCCTTTTAGCCTCGTGTCTGTCCTTCAAAGCTTGTGCTGCTCCCCTTTCTGAGCAGAGATCACCTTACAGCTGGGAAGTCGTGTGATGTTTGCTGATAAGAGCCATCACAGCTGGCCCAGGAAGATCTGCTGGGTTTGGCCCAGTTGAGGATAATTACTTCTCTTCCAGATGGGGTGAACAACTAAACAACAGGGGGAAGATCACCCAGTCCTCCTGGGAGCCTTTCAGAGAGGAGAGTGAGTGGTGAGGATGGTCTTTTGGGGAGACACTTTGGAAAAACAAACAGTGGAGCAGGGTGTGGTTGAGAAGGCAGCTTTCCACTGAGTGCGCTGATGAAAGGGATTTGATATGGTGAATTTATTTTCCTTGGAGAAATTATACTGAATGTTCAAAGGGAAGTTTGGGCTGAGCTGGAGAGTGCCTTTCAACATCTAATGTTGCCAGTTTCTCTTACTGGTACTTCTCATGAAGAAAATAACTGTTCCTCCCTGACCCTTAGGAGATATGGAGGCAGCTGGGACAGGTTTCATAGCCAGAGTTTCTTCATTTATTTCTTAGATTCTCCTCTGTATATCTCTACTATGGTACAAAGCCTTCTGACCCTGGAAATTTGGGCTCACAGTGCAATAACCATTTCCATTCTATCTTAAGGCTCCTCGACATAAACTAGGAAGGAGTTAAGGTGAAACTATTGGATTGGAAGTGGGCCCTGAATTTCAAAATTAAGTAAGAAAGTACTAGCTAATTGAGTGACATAGAGAGAGAGGCTTATCCTGAAGGACATGAGAAGCTTCATGCCAAAGCATATTATGTTCTCAAAGAGTAACTGAGGAAAACATTTCAAACAGTCCATACCGAGGAGCAGCAGAAATTCTGGTTCAGCTGGGGAGATTCCAGACATTTCCAAGCAGAGGATATCAGGGCCTTTTAAAAAATATTATCTATATATACATTATATTTAATATACAACATAAATTTATGATATATGATATGCTGTTTTATTATAAACATATACATATGTTTTATTATAAACATACTATATATAGCATCATATGTCTAGATTACAACATATATTATTTCTGTTTTGTTCAAACTGCTGGTAAAAAATCAATACTTCAAATTTGCAAGTAGCAAATCTGTTTTGACGTCTTGGGGGCATTTTATACATAAAGAAAAGAAACACCTTTTTGCAAACTTCCAGTGTTACATTCACAATAGAGCTAAAGGTAAATATTCCTTTCCTCCCAAGGGCAGCACAAATAGCCTCACTGTGCATTTTGCTCTCACTTAAAGTTGCATTATAACAGGGGACCCATCCACCTGCACTCTGTACCCATCTGCTCATCTGTTTATTCCTCAGTAACTGCAACTGGAGGTTTAGGCAGTTTTGGCAGCTCTGCAAGTCAACAGCATTCAAAAACTAAAATTAAATTGTGACAAAATAGGTATGTTTGCTGAATGAGGGCTCTCTGCAGATGAAACCAGTACTTCTGCCAGGTCCTTGTGGAGTTATTGCCAGCTGCATCGTGTATTCTGCTTCCAGTCTCTAGAGACCAAAAGATCAAGTAACCCATGTGATTTAAAACTCTCTCAGACCTGTTGGGCATTATGGAGCTACTATCAGAAATCCTCTTAGTCACTCCAAAAGATTAAGGGCTCGTTGGAGATGGAGGTTCTGTAACTGGTAATTGTGCCTACACCACCTGAGAAGTTTCTAGTTCTGCATTATTATCCTGAGCTACCAGCTATGGCAGCTATTAGCTACTGGCTCTGAGTGAGATTTTGATTCATGTGAGGATTCAGGAAGTTCCCACCTCCACCCAGGTGCCTGACCCAGACCATTTGTTTAGAGAAGGGGCTGATACGACCACCTGTCTCTTGAAATAAAGCACAATGCAGTACCTGTAACCCCACTTTTCCCACCTTATTCTCTATCTTGGACATTAGGCACGCCACAGGTTATGAAGAAAACAAGGTTCGGCCTCCATATATTCCCTAATGGATCTTAAGTTCATCTTACACCTTGCAATTCGTGAACCTGATTGCCCTGGAGGGCAGATAGGTTATAGGCACGCTGGCCTAGAGCCACAAAGGGCTTAGAAGAAGGCACCTGGAGATGCTAGCAAAGCAGGGAATTGAACTAAACACACCAGTTGGATTACTTTTACCCCCACACACCCCAGATTGCTTTTACTATCATTTCCGTGTTTACCAATGTCTCTCAAAGCAGTTTGTAGTACTGATGGGCTCAGCCTTGTACTCAGCAGCTGCTGCTGAGAACATCCTGTGCTCTCAGGCACGTGTCCATGGCACACCTCACCAAGTGCCAAAGATATATGCTGTCACTTTAGTGTTTGATTTTACAGTTCTTCCTCATCTCCATCTGCACAGCTGAGAAGGACTGAGACCTCATAACTGAGACCAAAGGTGATGAGAAACAGAAACGTAATTTGGCACAGGAAAACATAGGAAGACCTTCCAAGCTGCTGCAGCACAAATTACTCCAGCTAGGATGTGATGGGGCATTAAGCAGTAAAAGGTCAGGTGGGGTATCAGGTGGAATAATATCTTCTCTTCAACGGGAAACAACCCACGCATGAACAGTGTGGTGAAATGGAAAGGTGAAGAGCAATACCAAAACCCCAACATACAGTAGAAGAGAAATTTAAGGAATATGTTGATATCCACAACGTCGTGGAGTCAAAAAGGGCTGAGGGTGAGATGAAAAATGCAAAGCCTACAGCTTTCCTTCTTCAGTGAAAGTGGAGCCTGACCTCTGCTCTCTGCCAGACTAAGGAGTCCTAACAATTACACTCTCTGTCTGCAAGTTACATTCATTGCTTTTTTTTGAGAAAGAAATCCCAGACCTCTGATGAGCTTTATGATTTCTCATGTCAGTCAGGGCTTCCACTGAAGCCCTGTATCAGCACTTCTGAAGATGAAGCAAAACCTTCTAAAATCAAGAAGCTTGCATAAATCAAAAGTTTTGAAGGTCTCCATCTGAAAGCTCTCTACTTTTCCTTGTGGCTGTTAGGCTTAATGCTTTTAACAAGAATGTTGAATGAACAAGGAAAGTGGAGATTCACATGAAATCACCTTCTTTCAGGAGCCTGGAATTTGAGATGCACAACACAAGACAACATTAAACTTTCATGAAATGTGTTCATTAAAACGACGCAGTTCCTTTTGTAAATAACTAGCTCCTTCA
Organism: Pseudorectes ferrugineus; assembly: GCA_008033365.1. NCBI lineage: Eukaryota > Metazoa > Chordata > Aves > Passeriformes > Pseudorectes > Pseudorectes ferrugineus. Next base: position 2,692 of record QWTY01020820.1, on the reverse strand, counting down.
CCATCTGATGTGCTCACAAGACTCTTCATGATCTGATGTCTTTGTAAACCCTGACAATCTCTTCCCTTCCATTCCTTCTCTGTATCTGTGGGAATATGTATATGCTCCTTCTCAAATAACTTAATATTCCTCAATCCCTATAAATATTAACCGGCAGACTTTGTAGAGCAGGAGATGAAATGTTTACCATTCACATCAAAGGTAGTCAATTCATGACCCATTTAGGCTGAATCCCTGTTGGGGGTGTAGGGGAAGGAAGAAAAGGATGAGGTAGAAAACAGTCCTCTGTGAATGTCATTTCAGCACATGTTTATGGCAATACCTTTGTTGCCTACACAAATGTATTTGCATATCCATAAGTAATAAGAATTAAGATGTGGACTTTGTTTGAACTCCTCTTGACTTGATTTTCCTTTGACAGGTGGGTCTTGGTTTGCATGCTATGTTCAGTGTTATTTGAATCCACAAATTCACTTCACCAAAACAGCTTTATAACTGTTTTCTGGTTGCCTTCAAGTTCAGATCTTTAAGCAGAAACAAATTATCAAAGATAAATTCTCTTTCCTGAATCTGTGTATTTCAGGGACAGCAAATTAAATGTTCTGTGGTATTTCTCATGTTCTGGTGGTCTGAGACTTGCGTGGGGCAGGGGAATGTGTCTGCTACGTGCATGGGATGACACTGAGCAAGATCCTGCATCTCTTTGTGTTCAGGGCTTTTTCTCCCACAGTTGTAGGATGGGGATAATAGTGACAGCTGTAATAACTGTTGAGACCTGGCAGGACAAATATTTAGGAATAAACCAAGTATATGTTGCAGAAAGAACAATCTTACTACTTTACCAATCATGTCGCACTTCAAGCAATTAAATAATTGGTGCAAATAGCCAAAAGAGAATAAAAACCAGAAGGCTGGCTTCAACCTTTGATTTCAAAACAAAGATATGGGGTTTCTTTCAGCCTTTAACAATGAACCTGACAGTCTGTATCTGCTTTTATCATTCAACTTACATGTGCAGTGCAAACAAATGATATATTAACAATTCTGCTTTCCCCAAAACACCTTTCCCAGCAAATTCAAATCGTAGTTGAGGTCTCTAGAATAAAAAATACACCAAAGAATTATAAACACCTCACTTTCTCAATAGTCCAAGTTTAACGGTTTATGAAGAAAAGAAAACCTTTGCTATGATTTAGATTCTTGTTTTGTTAAGATGGGTGTTAACAAAGCTCATCTGCTGGTAGGCATTAAAAAACCTCTGCCAACCTGGGCAGCAGCTTTTTTCTTTTGAAACCACTGAAATCTGAATCCTTCACCTAATTTTGTGCAGGGAAATGCAAATCACTGCATTTTTAATAAAATCTAAGTCTGAATCTTGCAAATAATGCTATTTTGTGAGGAGTATCAATAAACACATACTTGGAAAGTTTGAAGAGAAGCAGACATGGAGGCACTCCAAATCCATGCCTTTGCCTCATTTTCCACCACGGATAGAAATTAAATTCTTTACTTCCCTCTCAAAGGTTAATGCAGGGCTGTTACTACCTGTAAGCAGTGGTACCTGCTGAGAGTTCTGGAGAGGTGCAGAAACACACACCATGACTGACAGGTCTTACTGTGGAACAATAGTGTGGCTTTATAGTAAAAAAGTATCTGGCATTCATGCCATAGTAGCAGACATAACTCAAGTGTTTCATCATGCTCAGTATCTCACCCTGCAGTGACAGTCATTAAGCGCAGGGGTAGAACCTTCCCATTCCTTCCGAGTGAAAATGGTTCTAAGAAAAGATGACACATTCCTGGAAATTAAATAATACAGCTGCAATCCTGATCACCCTCCTCTAGCAGTCCTGAGTTGGATGATCACAATTTTCATATTCTTTGACAAATTTAATGGGTAATCATGCTAGCACTACTCATTTTCTTTTTGCTAGCAGGAAACTATTGCCACGAACCTTGCTTTCCTGCCTGCCTTGTGTCCCTTGTGACATCAGAAGGTTGTGGGTATCCCATTGGGGAGTGATTACAAAGAAGGTGGATGGTAGAAACATCTCATTTGATAAGCAGCTGCCAGTTTGCAATTGAGATATTGGGCTGATGGAGGTCTCTGTGCTCTGGCTCATCTTGTCTTCCAAAATTAATCAGTGGTGCCAAGGCAGTGCTGAAGATACATCCCAGTGGCAGGAGTTAATGCCACCTGTGGCACCAGTCCTGAAGCAGCTCGGGTGGTGTGGTACTTTTCCTTCCTCATCCTCTCCTCGTTTCAGTAAGCCAGGTGTTTGTCACTAACCTGGTGCTCCTAGGAGACCTTGTAGCTACAAAGTAGAACAGCTGGAGATTTTTGGGTGCCAGGGAGCTGCCTAAAGTCCAGGGTGTTCCTGTTGCCTGTGTAAATGCAAAGCTCTTCCAACTCACGATAAAAGCACAACTTTGCTCTTCAGTAAGGTGGAAGAGACGAAAGGGCTGGAGGTGAGTAACTAGGATACCTGCTTCTACTCCACTTGCCTCCTTAAATGTTAATGCTTTGCATTTTCTCTCCCATTTCCTGCCTGTTCTTTTACCCTTCTTTCATCCATAATCAGAACCTCTAAAAAGTGGGTGAATAAATCTGGTCAGTACTTGGTTTAGGGCAGTATGCAACAACCCTGGTATCCATATTCTTTATATTCAGCACTTGCAAATTCCTTTACCC
>QWTY01020817.1:407-12694 GCA_008033365.1 Pseudorectes ferrugineus | reverse complement strand
TTTATAGTAATAGTTCGGCAAAGTGTGAAAGATTTGAGACAACAGGGGAGTGCAAAGGAATTACAAGAGCTGCCATAGTGAACTTTACTCCAAACGGAGTGACGTATTTGAGATACGGAAGCAAAAAAAAAAAAAATTTAATTAATAATTAAAGGTCATTTGTTGAGTTGATTTTCATACCAGCACACATACTGCATCTTTTTCTCCTTGTGACTGCATTCAAAGTGGAAAAGACACCTTTGAAGACACATCCTAAAGGCTGACTGCTGCAAAAACTTGTGCAGCACAGCTTTGATGAACTGCTCAGATTCAAAAAGAAGAGACTGATCACTCAAAATTAAGTAATGAAACACATAAACATACACACACCCCCTTAACTCTAGTGGAAGAAAACAAAGGAGACCTAGACCTTATGTTTAGAAGCACTGTGAAGGATACACTATACAAAAAACATTCCTAGGGTGCATTTACATCATATTTGAATGGTTATGGTATGTTTTTCTTTCTCCTGCACTGGAAATAATTGGGACACAGATACAGGGAAACTGAGCATCCACACTTGGCACATGAATAATGCAGGACTTATCTGCCTCTTTGCCTCACCACAAGCTTTAAAAACCTGTAGTCTGTACTCCTGTATTTACCCAGTGAAGTGATTTGTAAATAAATGAGCTTCATAAAAATAAATATTTCTTCATTTGTTTTGCAGCTGGGATACAGAGGGAATGACAAAAAACACACAGCAAATCAATGTCTGGGTGAGGTTTGTGGGACTCTAAGCTCCATCTCTCTGCCAGACACGCTTTTGCAGACCCTCTCAGAATCTGAATTAGAGAATGAATCTTTGGAAAAGCTCAGATGATAATTTTATGGAAAAATAATTTCTGGAGACACAATTCTCAGACTTATTTTCAAGTCCTTACAGGAAGATCCTTCTGTCACCAGAATGACTTTTCGTTCTAAGTTCCTTTTGCCCATCTCAGTGCCCCTAACTGCAGTTCAGTGAAACACTTAAACCCCCCCACACTGTGGATCTTTAATGGGATGCAGCACTAGTTACCCCACTTCCCAAACTCCACGCACGCAGGCGTTGTCAGTAATATATGACATCACTTGCTTACATGCACATCTGCTGCTAGCCAGAGAGGGAAATAGATTAAAAATCAGTCCCAACCCTCAAAGCCCAGAAACCACCCTACCTGCTGAAGTCACTCAATAGGAGGAGTCATAAATTGCAGAAGCTTGACTACAGCTTTACTTTCTGCTTCCTACTCACTCACTTCGTTGGTGTCATTCAGTTGTGTTAGAAATCTAGCATAAGGAAACACTCAATTTGCCACTTTTCTGTGGGTATTACACATCACTTTTTCTCCAATTCCACATGCTGAAATTGTGTTTCTTCATCTGTTTGATATACTGGGTGAAATCAGGTAAGAACCATTAGCTCACTTGTGATGTAGAATCTTGGCTTTAATGAAACATTAAAAAAATGAGTATTCCTTCATTTAAATTGGCCAAAAGATTAACATAAAATTTTATGAATTGTGCCTAATGGGGCAGATGATTAGTAAAAAGAATTCAATAACTTTGAAACTGAGACATAAGTTTACATTTTAAAGTAAATAGAACCAAGCCTGATACTTTATCTCTGGCTGTACTTTGCCCAGAGACCTGCTCAGGTATGTGCACTTTGTACAAAGTAGGCGTAATCATGAAATAGTCTTAATATACTAGTGTGAGTTTATTGGTTGTTACTGATTTGATAGGTGCTTAGATTTTCAAGTTATGTGTTACATTTTTAAATAGTAAAATTTAGTTACAAAGAAGACTGTACACTTAAGATTTTCCCCTTTTCAGCCACAGAAGATGATTAAAATGCTTACAAATGTGCACAGGGAAGTTAAAATTATACATTAACTTGCTAAAACTGCATATGTAACATCCCAACGCCTACGAGTATGTTTTGATTGTACAGAAAAGAGTGAGTGCTCCAACAAGAGTGCACAAAGGGCAGCTGGGTATTGCTTTCAGTATTCAGTGAGAAACAGGAGTTTGAAAAACTTCCCACAATGACTCCTCGCTAAACAATTCAAAGTATTAAATCTATGACTCTGTTTGTAGTACTTATCTAATTCCACAGTAAAGACATCATCATTTCATTTTTTTTTCTCTATTTACTTTTGAAAGAATAACTTCTGTCATTTCACAGCCAGGAGTAAACGAGTTGCTTCCCTTTGATATTTGCCAGCTAGTAAATAGGTTTGTCAGTTAAAATAATTTCCTTGTGATAGATTTCTCATTCCCATGGAACAGACTGTGTCTGGTTTATCTCACTGTCATTTCACTGGTTTTAGAAGAAGTAATTTTTATTTCTACCAATCAAATGATTTAAAAAAATCAAAATATTTTAAGGGATACAGAGCAATATCTTAGCATGAATCTTTTATTTGTGAGATATGAAGGAGTGAATTTTAAGGATCAGTGATTAAACTTGGATTTAAAGACCACATCAGGCAAAATTGAGAGTTTCATGTTGTACCTTTGAAGCTATAATCAAGTGACTGGTTTTTATTTTCGCTTTGTAGGTGAAGTTAGTGTAATGTAATTTATATTCTAGTTTTATCATCATATATAAATATAGGAAAACTAGAAATCAAATGTGACACATATTGTTAACATCTCAGTATCATGTCACATGCATGACATTTTACCAGGTTCTTGATTATTATTTTCATTAAGTTCAAGTCCACTTCAGCCGAACAACTTTCAGTTTCAGAACTTCTTGGATAAGTCCAAGCGATGAAATGAGTTGCCTTCCTGTATCACTAGTTAGTTAATAACCTGTCTGGTAAGCTCAGTACTACTTATATTATTCAGTGTTTAAATGAGGAAAACAATGGTATTTATTTTGAAATATAATTCTTTTTCTCCATGTAATAATTGCAGTCACTGTCATAACATGATGATAGGCATGAAACTTTTGTCTGGTCAATTTGCAGCAGGGAGTTTCAGGCTATTTTTAACACTCTGTAACTTCAAGCCTGCTCTGGTTTGGACTATATCCATTGTTTTTTTGTGATGTCCAGTCCAGAGGTGACCAATCTAGTCCTTGTACATACATGGCTTGGCATTAGAGGTGATTGGTCTAGTTCCCTAAATTAGTGAATTAGTGTCTTTAATGCCTTTACAGCATCTTTGCTGCACCCAGAGTGCCATAATTCACATTGTTTAGCTTTGCTTAGACTTGAACTGTAGTATTGAACACATATTTCAGATACCTTGTAAGCCACCCACACTTGCCTTTTGCAGCTTTATAAAGGGGCACAGGCTTGCTGTCCATCTCAGATGTAGTGGATTTGGTTCTGCCTGTGACCTGCCCGCTGGGAAAAGGAGAAGAGCTAGAACTGCTTCTCTTATGACTCAAAAATCTGAGAAATTCAGGTTATTTTTATATTATTTTTAAGGAACTAAGAAGGTACTATTTCTCTTCTCACTTTTGCTTTCTACAAGATGACTTGTTTTGCAAAGATTTTAATGACAGAAGAGTTGAGAATGGTGCCATCAAGTACCAGAGAGACAAAAGTCTTGTGTAAAATAATGTAGCCCACTAGAAGTCAAGAGCTGGGCCCAGATTTTCCTGGCCAAAAACCAGCTAACACTATAGCAAAGGTGAAGAAGAACTTCTGCCATAGCAGAAGAACTGTGACAGGTGTTGGTGTTCTGCCCAGAGTCCTGAAGTGGTTTATCCACACAATGTGACCTCAGCAGCCAAGAAAAATCTTTAAATTGTGAACTTTGGATGTTGATAACCAGACAGAGGAGAAATTTAGTCTTTTTAGACCCTTAAAAATCTCCATCCTCTTGTTGACCAGCTTAACCTGGTACACCCTAACTGTCCAAGTACAGACAGAAATGCAAAATCCTACCGTTTGTCTTGTGCCATTATATACACTGACCTTAATTCTTATTTTTTCAACGTCAGAACAAGATCTTTTGTTTCTTCTCTGTTTCTTGGTACTGGTGCCATTACGGTGATCCAAAGCTAGGAAAGGTTTCTGAATCATCCCTGTATTGTCAGGCAGCTATTTCTTACTGCTAGATCAAACAAATAAGGTCTAAGGATTGGCAGCACTGCCAAAAAGGGGAAGAAACAACCACAACAGCCTTCCTGTTTATACAACACACACTTGTTGTGAAAAAATTCTGAGAACCTGCATTTGATGGTGAAGTAAAGGATCTTATCAACACTGACTACTAATTAGTAGCTATAATGAGAAACTACATTGTTCAGGAAAAATTAGGTTAATTTCTCATTTGAAGGGTTCAGAGCAGCATAGTGGTATGTTCAGAGTCATTAGTTAAACTGTGGCTCCTTGTTCAGTGCATGTTTTGACACCTCATTCCAAAGGTCAAAAGTGAAGGAAATGGAAGTTCTCCACTTTCAGCAGAAAGAGATACAGAAAAAAAAGTGAAGAGGTGGTATTTCAGGTAGCCCAACTCATCAAATGACTGTCTTAACATTTTCATCTTTTTCAGATGAGGACCAAAAATGTCCCGAATTTACAGACCTTAACATAGGCAATGCTTTGTCTGGAACAGAACTCCATGTTCAGCTACTCCTCTACACAAGGGGAAATCAAAATTGTTCTGAGAGACTCATTGAACACAACGTTACCGCGTCTGAGTACCTTAACACAAGCAAGAAAATTGTCTTTGTTATTCATGGCTTCAGGCCAACGGGATCTCCTCCGGCATGGCTGGGTGACATGAAGAAGCTTTTACTGTCTTCAGAGGATATTAATCTCATTATAGTTGATTGGAATCGTGGTGCTACCACTGTGAATTACATAACTGCTGTGGAAAACTGCAGAAAAGTTGCAGAAATACTGAAGAATTACATTGACCAGATGCTGGTAAGGCAGAGTGTTGCATCTGTTCTGAATAAGTGTAAAGAGCATGGTTTGAGTGAGAATGGATATTCAAAATATATATTTATAGAGAAGTCCAATGAACAATATCAAATCACATTTCTTTATAGTGGTATTACGAGCTTTACATGCAGTTATTATTGCACATATTTAACTTCAGCTGAGTTCTTACTTGCCTTTCACTGAAATGTGCCTGAAAGTGCATCTGATTTCTTGAACCAGATGGAAGTTTTAGGTCTTCTGGAAAGAGTGAATGCACCAGTGGGGAGGTGAAGGGAGAGATGTTCAAATAGTATGCAGCGTTAACATTTTACAAAGGCATTGCACTACTCTTTTCACTATTAATCTACTATAAATTAAGATTCTAAATGAGAAATAAACCACTGACAAAGATACAAATATTAATTCCAAAATGGTATAAACTTCTTGTCTCTAGAGGCAGTTGCTGAAACAAGATTTGATGCCAGTGGTCTTAACTGGGCTTTAGATTTATTGCTTGATCAAATGAACAAAACATGTTATGATGTTATTTATGCCATTGTGTGATTTGTCACTTGAATTTTTGTCTTTTCATACCACTTATTTCTCAGCCATTCTCAGAAATTTTGAATGCTGTGCAGTAAAAAAATACTCACATGGAATTTGAGAAAAATATCCAACATTTTGAGAAAGGCTGAGGTGAAAGGAGGAAAGCCTATCAGAATCTGTCCTCCAGGACTAAATACAGTGATAGCAATTTGCAATTATGCCAATAGTAGATTTGTTGTTATGGAATAAAACAATTAAATAGGACTATGAGGAGAGTCTCCAAGTTAATTGCTGTTTACAGATCTGCCTGGCAAACAGTGACAGCGTGTGTGAGTCCTGAAAGTGGTGGGAGGGGGGTCTGTAGTGTCCCACAGCTATCACCTTCACACTTACAAGCTGTTGTGAGGCCTTTGTTAATTCATTTTGAGACATATTAATATTTCAGATCCTGTGTGTCACCCCATCATTTTGCAGGGATTCCAGCTAGGTCCACTGACATTGTTTTAGAGTTTTTGAGTAGGTTTTGTTTGGGTTTTTTTGAATACTGCCTGCTTTGTAGAATGGGCGTTTTAAGGTGTGCATTTGGCACCATTATTCAGCAGTTGTGTGGAATAAGTATTTGTTAGTGGTATTACGTTTTTAATTTATTTTATTGGAAGGATAAAGCAGGGCAAGATTTTTTTTCCTCATTCATAGTTTTGGGTCACCTTTCTTATATCTGATAAATGTCTTCCTCTTCCCTTCCCTGCTCCCCTTCTAACTAGTGTGACGTTTCAGGAGAAATGTGACTTGGGCTTCCTTTTTAAATTTTTCTAGTTAAATAATTTCATAATTACTACACTTTAACTAATACAGAATTGCAAACTGAAAGGAACTTCGTAATTTCCATTTGTTTTTAGAACTAAAAGTTAGAAATATAAATTACAGTACTGACAAAAAGTGAAAACTAAATCAGCCTGCTGATTTCTGTTTGGTTAATTCTGTGTGTGACTATGCCTTTGGTGTTTTTTCCCCCTGCTAGGTGGCTGGAGCTTCTCTCGACTCTGTGTATATGATTGGAGTTAGTCTTGGGGCTCACATAGCTGGTTTTGTTGGCCAGAAGTATAATGGCAAACTTGGCAGAATTACAGGTAAGGCTTTTAATCCCAGTGCACGTATTCTATTGTACCTTGTATTGTTGTCAGAGCACTGAGACATCGACAAACGAGAACTGAATATTTAATGACATACATGAGGAAAAACATAGCCCTGATAGCAGTTCAGGAAATTGGGAAAGTCTGCCTTCAGGACATAAATTACAGATTAAATTTTCCAACCTGGTTACCTCTAGTCTCTCAAATGAAAATTGAGTGTTACATCTAAATGCCACTTAAGTTAAATGATATGCTACCTGAGTGTCTGACTAGTTGTGTTCTGGTGGTGAGAGAAGTTACATTGTGCATTTTGGTTTTTTGAAGTGTATAATAGGTATGGTGTTTTGTGGGATAAAGGAAAAAACGAATTCTCCTGATTTGATTCCCTATGCTTTATTCAGGCTTATATTCATCTGAATAAATGAGAGATGAGCACATCTAGTTAGGGAGAGAGGGAAATTCATAGATACGGGTTGATCAGTCTTTTGGTAGGAATCTTTGCTTTTCTGAAGAAGTTGACGAGAAGAAATGTGCTATTTTTTAAATTTTATGTCAGGAAAATGAAGAATCACTGCTGAATAATGCTCAATGTTGGTCTTTTACATATCTGTAGAAGGAGCCCAGGATTTATGATGCAAGTGTTGTTTTTATTTAGGTCTGGATCCAGCAGGCCCTTCGTTCACTGGAGAACCACCAGAGCGGAGACTGGATCCTACTGATGCACAGTTTGTGGATGTAATCCATTCAGATATTGATGGTAATGACAGAGCCTCGACTTGCCTATTTCAGCTGGAGGAAAGGCAGGAAAGCAAAAGAGAAGGGATAAGCTATCTCAGTAACATGCAAGCAGTGCTGCAGGAGTATATTTTGTTTTACCAGGAACATTCCTTCGCTGTGCAAGTGTGTAGGAACACAGAGGTTGTAAGCACATGGTTATCACTGAATTAATCCCTTCTGAGACAGCCAGGCTCTGCTGTATCAACTTAGTACACCACAGAGCCACTGCTTAAAATTCTAAATGATGTTACTGTAAGGTTAAAAGGAAGAACATTGTAAAGTCTGCTTCATCTGTGCTTTAATCTGGTTTCATTTCTTCCTTAAAAACCATAAGTAAACATTTCACACCACAATTGTCCCATTGTTTGTGTAGTTTCATACCAGTTTCTTTAGTAATATTAAAAATTAAGCATTTTAGCTTACGAATTTGTATATGAGGCTGTGAAATACCAATTTTTGTAATGTTCCCATTATGTGAATAAAGATAATGTGTGGTAAAAAGGAAGGTAGGTCAGATTGAATTAACTCTTACTCATGGAATTTTGCTTACTATTATAGGACAGATACAGATTTTCTTACTTTGATTTGCTAATATTCAGAATCCAATGTCCTGCTAAAAATGGAAAATTGTACTCTAATGAAAATTGCATTGGGAAAGAATTTTGGTTGCTGGAGAGAATACGAATTTCATAAATTTATTTATGTAAATAATATCTCAGTTAGAGCTGTTTCTGTTCTTTCCCTTTTGTAGCAGTAGGAATCTTGCACAATTTTGTATACATTTGTGTACAGCATTTTACATATATATAATATTCTTAAAAAGAAAAAACCCCTTGACTTTTACCGCATAGTATGACTTTGACTTACAGTACAAAAAGAATGGTGTAATTGCAAAAGTTTTCTTTAAGACCTCAGTGATTTTTGGAGTGAATGTGATGATAAATAATTGCCTTCATAATTCTGTTTATGTTTTTTTTCATTCATGATGTTTTTACTTTAGTACTAGGTTTCAAGAAGCCTTTAGGAACCATTGATTTCTATCCAAATGGAGGAATGGATCAGCCTGGTTGTCCAAAAACATTATTTAGTGGTAAATAAAATTGTGTTTATTTAATGAGAAAAAAAGTTAGAGATCAAATCAAAAAAGGTTAAATTTAATTGAACATACACTGCACTTAGTCAGTAATATGGGAGCTGAGACTGTATTCTTTCTTTTCCATCCCTATGCAGCAAAAAAAAATAATAAAGATATCTGAAAATAATCTTGCTATAACATACATATCCCATCATATCATTAATATTGGCATGATGGAATTATGTTATTGTATTATATATACAACCGGAATCATTCTTTTTCCATGGTTATATAGGTCAAGGCATGGGGGAAGGTGTTCGTGTCCCAGTGGTTTGGGCAGGATCCCTTGCATATGACATGGAGGGCAAGGCTTCCAAGTCCCCACTGTGTTTTAGGCTCCTCCTGGCTGGCAGTGATGAACAAGGTTTTGGTTTTGGAAATGTCTTTTAGGCTCTAGGATGAAAACAGTTTTATGAAATGATCTTTCAATTCAGAATTTTGCTTATTTCAACCTCCATGAATCATAGGCAAGGTTGCTGGCAATTATTTTTGTTTACTCTTTTTGGATGTGTTTGTTTCCGTCAATGTTTCCCATTACTAATCTGCACAGTGCTGCTACCAGTTAAAACTGCTGCAAAGGCATAAGACTTCCACTTTTGTGTCTGTGGGTACGGGAGAATCCCTTAAGCCAGCATCATCTTCATCTCCACAATTCCCATAGTTTGCTTTGTCAGGAAAGGAAGGAATTCATTTTCCCAGACGACTAGAGAGAAGAATCTCTGAAGTGTTCCCCATGGTAATGTTTTTTTGCCAAAAGTGTCACTCGGAGAGAGGTAAAGCACTGGCACAGGTTTCCCAGAGAAGTTGTGGATGTACCACAGGATGAACCGTAGAAGTGTTCAAGGCCAGGTTAGATGGGGCTTTGAGCAACCTGGTCAAGTATCCCTGCCCAAGGCAGAGGGATTGGAACAAGATGATATTTAAGCTCCCTTCCAACCCAAACTGTTCTGTGATTCTACTTTTACAACACATTTTTTTCATTAATAAAAATTATTACATATTCTTTTTTTATTTCTTTTTCCCCTGAAGGATTTCATTATTTTAAATGTGACCACCAAAGATCTGTCTTCCTCTTCTTATCATCTTTGAAAAGCAAGTGCGACATAATAACATATCCTTGTGACTCTTACTTGGATTACAAGAGAGGAAAATGTGTTGATTGTGGTGCCTTCCAGCCAATGTGCTGCCCAGTGCTGGGTAAGTGTTACCATCCACATCTGTTCTGGGCTGGGTGAGATTTCCTGGGAAGTCAAAGTACTACTGTTAAAGTAGTTTAAAGTTCTTGGGTTTGTTTGCTTTGTAGTTATCTCTGCTAGGCACAGGTGCTGAATGTTCCTAATCTTTGGTCTTTATGCTTTCCAGTCTGGAATGGATTCAGTGCTTCCCCTTTCTAGAGAGAAACTGCTTGTACATAGTTCATCACTGCAGGCTTTAAGAGTGTCTTATGATCCCTAGAGTTCCTGTGGTTTTTATTTGAGTAATAATGTTTACAGCAACTTCATGGTTTCTCTGGCTCTTCCTTTGGGATCAAGCTTTTATTTGGAGGGGATTTCAGTTGTTTGTTGCTTTTAGAGAGGATCTAGGAGCAGTTTGAAAAGAGCTACAATAGTGTGAGCATTTCCGAGTTGACAGGGTTTTCTTGAGAATGAAATTTTAAAAAATATATAACTAGAAGCTAAGTTTCAATTTATATCTTTTCTTTTTTTACATCCTTATACAAGAGTGTGCACCCTATATTACTTAGATCAGTTTTGAAGAAAAAGCATAGATAGACAGATCTGTGTGCTATTTTATAAAAAAACCCAGCCATAATGAGCCTTTTTAGTAGGGCAGAAAGACTCCAGGACTTCCCCAGCATGGTTATTAGCCATGCCTGATGCACTGGGACAGAATGCCCAAGGTAGAGGTGGAGAAATATTTCCCCAGTCAGCTGCTGAGTCTGGGAACTGAGTGGAGGAGCAGCATCCTTCTGCTGCAATCTTTCCTGCTTCCTGATTTGCAGTGGTGGCTCTGCAGCCTGGAATTAGCCCTCCTTGTTCAGTCTAGGTAGAGAGATTAACAGGGAGAGAACAGGATCATGTGTTCTGGAAACAAGGACTGTTATCAAATCCCAAAGACAATAATCTTGGAATTGTATCAATTTCTCTCTTCGTTAAATCCATAAGCTTAGGGGGTTTGCAGAGTATTTTAGATTTTATTAAACAATAATAAGAATTTAAAAATATTTAATGATTCAAAAGAAAGAAAGGAAAGCTGTTTCTGTAAGTGCTCTCTGCAAATATGTGGGCTACATTTTTGGATTTGTTTTTGTTACCTCTGCAGGAGTTTGTAAGCACTACTTTTTGGAGTTAGTATCTAGACTAAAGAGGTTACTATTACATTATGATAATTTTAGTGATACTAATATAATAGAGGAATGAAATACCTGCATACTACAGTCTGTTAGAGGATTCCTTCATTTTTCTAGTCAGTTTTCTTTCTCAGAGGATATTTAGGAAAATTAAAGCCAAATTTGTGTGAGATTCTTTTGTGTAATTATATGTGTATCATGATTTTACTAAATGTCTGAAATTAAATATTTAAACTTTGGATTTCAGGTTATCATGCTGATAGATGGAAAAAACTGTTGATACCATATAGTTCACCAACAAAAGCTTATTTTGATACCTCGGACCAAGAGCCATTCTGCAGTGAGTGACTAAATACATACATAAAACCTCTTTATAAAAATTTATGACTGTTATTTTTTAGCTGATCTGGAGTGAAAGCATGTTAAAAGTAGCAAGTTAGTGTTAGCCACTGTGTAAAATGATGTAAAAAACCATGAGCTAAGGGTCAGTTCACAGACTGGAAGAAGAAGAAGAATGATGGTGGCAGAAGAAAAAGTAATACTGTGTGAACTGGGAAAGAAATGTAACTTTAAAAGTAGTGGGATGGACTGCCAAGAGGAAGAAGGAAGACAGAAAATGAGAATCAAGTGGGAGGGCAAAAGCTGGATTGATAGAACCTGCTTAGATGGGATCGATGCTGCCATTTTCGGAGAGCAGGAAAGGGAACCGAGACTGCCCTGGGTGGGGGACAAAAATGAGACACCTCGATGTTCCACCCCAGGAGAAGATCACCCCACAGTCAACTAAAGCTACTCCATGTCTCCCCAGGAGTAAAACAGTGAAGGGAAAGCTCAGCTGACTGCTTCAGAGTTATACTCGGTGGGAATGAGCTCTCATGTCATGGACTTCAGCTGAAACAGTTTAGATATCTATCTATCCATCTAGGTCCATCCTAGATTCTCATCCAATTTCTGTTTGTATTAAAAGACTTTAGCACCCTGAACAAGTGCAACACACACTTCTAATTAGTTATGTGTAAGGTTCTTTGATTTGGGATATGGGGATAGGCTCACAGGGAATGCGTATGAAATTAGGTTTTCCCATTAGTTTTGTCCATCATCTTGGCAAGTTTTGTGACCGGGGACACATGGTCCTAGTCATGCTTGCTGACGTCACTGTATCTTCCAAAGGATCGAGGAGAGGTGAATGAAGCGATGGATTTTACATAATTTCTTTTACATAAAATTTGCATAAAGTAACTCCTCTTCCCAGTGTCTTTCAGCTCAGTCCAAACCTGTTACTACTGTTCTCCCCTGCCCCTCTCTGGTGGTGGCAGAAGGGAGAAAAGAGGGAGAGAGATATTATCAAAGATAGGAAGAGGCACATGGAGCAGAATAAGAAATATTGTAATGACAGTATAAATTTAAGGGAAAATAAGAAAAATCAAGAAGAGAAA
>QWTY01020815.1:0-14575 GCA_008033365.1 Pseudorectes ferrugineus | reverse complement strand
GAAATGTGTGCAACTGAGAGGTACAAAACATGATAGAAAAATATGACAGGAACACCTGTGCACAAGATGTGGACATGATGACATCAGATAGGCGTGTGGAGATCATGGTAAAGTTTGGTGGTTACCACTGAACTCTAAAAATACTGAGTTCTTTGAGTTTAGTTGAGGAAAGAGCAGTTATCCCAGGACTTGACCAAGTGATGTCTGAGATTTCATGAGGATTAAATTTTTTGCAAAATGGAATAAGTAGAGCTGTTCAGGGAAAGTAATTCTTTGCAGGCCATGGAGGGTTGGAGACTGAGGGGAGAATACAGTGGAAGTATCAGTATGTGTGCATTGTTCTTACTGTCTTTGTGATGTCCACTACTGCCAGCTGTTTAAGGCAAATTCTGAGGTCAATGATCAAGAACAGCTTTCTTCTTACTAAGCTATAATACAAGATTTTTGGTGTATTTTAAATTATTGCACTTAGCTTAACTTGATCTGCTTCCTCTTGATAATATCCTGAAGTACAGTTTAATTTCAGATCAAGTGTTATATATCTCAGGAATTTCTTACCTTAAAATTACGCTTAAACAGTTTTGATTTTGTCAGTGTAAATATGTTCCAAGCTGTAAGTTTTATACTTCTAAGCATAAAAAATAGTATGTGATTTTGCCTTTTTTTCATATAAGTTTATCCTGTAGTGGATGGTGGTGTTCTCCATGGCTTGTTGGCATACATATCATCAGAATTTCCACACTTCAGAGACATTCCACAAAGACAAGTTCAGAAGCTGGATGATGTTCAGTATGTGCAGCTAGATCAGCTCCAGCCAAATACTTTGGTGCACTCAATCCTGAAAATTATCAATATTTCTATATTAACAGGTAAGTTCATGTACTGGACTTCAACTTCTGCAATCGGTGAAACTTAAATAGTAATTTTGTAAGGCAAAATATTTCTCACTGCTTGACTTCAAGCTTTACACAAAAATTTGATCATATTGCAGTCTCATCTTGTATTAGTAAGATACAAATTTCTACCCACATGGTCAATATCATGTTTATTAGTTATAAATGCAGAATTTTGAAGACAGAAATCTTCATAATTTGCTCTAGTGTGTAAATCTTGGAACTGTTAGATATTTCATGCAAGTGTTCTTGTTCAAAAATTATTTATGAAAAATGCTGTAGTTTTAGGATGGAACTGAAACATGCAGTACCCTGGATAAGAGTGGTGTAGAGATCTTAATTGTTTCAGTTTGTATGGACTGTTACTAATACTTTTAGTGTGCCTTGTACATGAGTATAGTTTTCTTTTATGTGGAAACTTCTAGAGAAGTGTTTCTTTCAGTGTATTCTACAGAAGTTATGGGAACAACTTCCAATTATGGCAGTTGCTGAGAGATTGAATACAATTTCTTTCTACTCAACACAAGTCAAGATGAATGGGAGCTGAAAGATGCTCAGATACCTCCTGTTTTAAAGGGAGTTTCCCAGTTGCTGAGTACTTAGATGGATAAAAGTAAATTAATACACTTTATGCACTCCTTCAAACTAGATTCATGTTGCTGAAGACATCAGATTATTTTCTGTCCTGAAGAAATTGTAGATGTATTCTTCTTTGCTTTTAATTGTACTGTAAAATGTGGTAACACCATGATTTCACCTTCATACTGAGGCACATGAGGTTTGTGTGCTTATATGCTTTTTACTGTAGAAGTAATGTAATTTCAATTCTTTTCAGAATCTGTGTACAGCTACAGAGGTGGCAACCAAAGAAAAATTATTCTAACAGTAGAACAGAACAGAGATCAACACTATAGGATGGTTCTGTGGGGAGCAGGGGCTGCCTGGTGCCCTCAGCTTCAGAGGAAAAAAGGTAAGGGCCTTGTACCTATTGGTAGGTGTAAAAGGATTTTTGTGATGCTATTAGTGCCTTTTAAGTGTTTAGCTGGTAACATTTACCCATTTAACCTTTAAATACTCCCCTTGGAGGGGTAATGTATTTATGCTAATTCTAACATGTCTCCTCTGTTTAGAAGCGGTGCCATCAGCAGCAGAATTTGAATGCACTTTAGAAGACTGAGAAGGCATAAATATTTAAAAACTTGAATCTATATACAAGATGCACTCTTTTGCATAGTGCCTGGTTATGTAACTATAAAAACCCATGAGTGTTAACTGTGTTACCAGTTTTGCCGGGTCTTCCTTATCATTGTCTGGTTTAGCATGAATTGCTGGGTTTTTTCTTATTTTCCTTATTTTTATTTTCTGCTTTCCACCTTACTAGTGTCAGGCTTTATATCCTAATGGTCTTGAGATCAAGTCCAGCTGTAACTAACTAAAAGCATCTCTTGAAGAATTACGCAGCCTGTGTTTCAGCAGTGGCTACTACCAAATTTTGATTTTTTCCTGGTCTTGTTCTTTTAAAATAAGTTAAACTGGTTTGATGTTAAATTGATAATTGTGGAGATAGAAGATGAAAAAACAGGGACATATTGAAAAATGGAAGTTGATTAATAATATGAAGATTTTTTTCTCTGAGACATTGCCAGTATTAGAGCTGACAACAAATTGCAGAGCTGGTTTCTTTTTCAAAAGGCTGAGTTGTCTTGACAGCTGAGTTTGGTAGAGGTGAAATGAAATTTCTGTTATGGGATAACTCATGCAAAGTTTATAGGGAAAGGAAAGGAAAAACCTTACATGTCATCAGACTTGAAATGAAGTTACCAGAGCTGACCATGTGAGAATGTGTTCTCTTGTGTTTCTCAATCATGGAAGTGACCTTGGCTTGCTGGAAATTAACCACAGTATAGAAAGTAAACTCTTCTGTTTTCTTTTTTGTTCTGTAGATCACATATGGGACTTCAAATACCTTCTGGTCCAGCATAGTTCTGTCTCAGGTGACTTGGAACTGCATACAACTCCGTGGTCATCCTGTGAGTGCTTGTTTGATGATGACAAAAGGGCAGTTGAATTTCAAGAAAAGTTCCAGAAAAGTCAAACATCCCTCATGGAGTTGACAAGGCTCTCAGCACACTTGGAGGAAAAATGCTCAGGTAAATGTTATCCATAGTTCTGAAATGTCTGTTGTGCCATGCATAAGTAGGCAAAATAGATGCTCTCTTGATGAAGTAGGATGGTTGTTTTTTAAGGTAGCCCAGATGTGGGATTCTGAATTTATTCTGGAGGCTGCTGCTCTGTACTTGGCCAAACTGAATGTTCCGTACTTGGGCGTACAATGAACCCAGTGGAGAGATAGATGTGGTGTGTGGTGCCATGCAAAGACAGCTTTGGAACACAGGGAGAAATGCTGACTTTTGTTGTCCATACCAACCAGGTATTTGTCAGTGTTTCTCCAAAACTGGAACTCTCTAAAGCAAGAGTAAAGTAGCTGCTGCTATTGAAAGCTTCTTACTAAAGAACAAGGAAGACGTTTTACACAGTCATCCCCTCCCAGGTAAACCTAGAAGATTGCTGTGGTTGGTGTTAAATTCTAGGAAGTGATTAAGGTTGTTATTGCAGCATTTAATTTATATATAAAAGTGAAAAACTAAGTTGTTAAAGCTGTGCTTTTCAGTGTCTCTGAAATAGTGGGAAGAAAATCACTTGGAAATTCTTTGCACAATTTTTATCTCTTATTCAGGCGCCTTCTATAGTGGCATCTACTAAACTAGTACCTGAAAATGTAGTACTTTTATACATTTGAAAATAATATTTAACCACAAGGATTTTTCACTGCATAAAATATCTCTAAAAATTTGAGCATGTGTTAACAAAATGGAAAAAACTGAGAAAATTTTTGATAGCAATTTTGGTTTTGAATCAGCTGTAGCCCTTGCTTTTGCTTTCAGTTCTAAATAAAACTTAGCTCAGATTTGAATTGTTTTTGTAGGAGTGATTCGAGTGAAAGCCCATATCTTAGAATTGAAGTTTACCATTTCCACGGGTCAGTACAAGCAACTCATCCTCTCTGCTGACACTTCACTGCAGTGTGTTTTGGCTTCTCTGCCTATGATCACGTATTCAGGTTGTGCCAAATGTGGTTTGGAACTAGAGGCAGATGAGAACATGATCTACAAGCAATGTACTAGATGTTTGCCATACAACAAAGTAAAAACATTCTACAGGTAAATAAAGAAAAACTAAAATAATGTGTATTATTAGGGAGGTAAACTTTCTCCATTTTAACTTCCCCCATATCTAAAATTCTTTATTTAAGGTGTGGTTAGCAATCTCTGTCTTTCTAATGAATTTTCAAGTTGTTGTTTTTGAATTGCTGTATTATATTGTTATTATTGAAATCTAACTTTTTAATTTCTTTGAATACTATGTCATACAGGAATGATGTTTACCCAGTACTGTGTCAGATAAAGCTAAGATGGAGTAGAAGCTTGAGGACCAAAGGAAAACTCCTCGAGAATCTTGTTCCAGCCTAAATCTGAAATCATGTGCATGCACAACCGTATTTTTAAACTGATTAGTCAGTTTCAGCTGTGCAGAAATAATATTGACAAATGTTTTCAATAAACTTTCTTGGAGAGCAGAGATAGTGAGTTATCACCAGATGGCACTGTGAGACACACTTATTCACACTTAGAGAAAATAAACTAAGTGGATCCAGTTGATGTAGGTACATCTTTATTAACTAATTGTTCAATTCTCACATTTATCTTGGGCTTTTGAAATGTAATTATCCCAGTGACTAGAAAGACATGTAGCTAAAGAATGCTAATAGAGACAACCATGGAAATAATAGAATTCTAGAATATGTAAATTTTCTATCTAAATTCTTTTTCAAATTCTTTCTAAACTCTTTCATAATGAGTTTAATGAATCATTGACTTAAATACTAGTATCCTGTTTATCTAACCAGGTAGTGACTTAGTATTTTTCCTGTAAGCAAAATAGTCTTGCATCTTTAAGTTTATGTGATCTTTGTTTTCCTGAGAGGGAGGATTAAGTGCAAAGAGTTTTTTTTCTTAACGGAAAAGGTTCCCCCAGTCTTTCATAAGACTGTAACATCTCAGTGGGCCTGAAGGACCTCAATTTGCTCCTGCACAGAAGGTGGTAGAAAAACAATAAGGATTTCCAATATTTGTGTTCTCAGCATGTGAACACATCTAGATGTAGAATTTACATGCCCAACTTTTTCAGAGAAAAGTCTGTCATTTTTGCACTGAAATTTTCCTCTGGTTAGTTTTGTAATAATGCATCACCTTTGGAGTATTTCCAAGGAGGGATTTTTATTTGTTCAGTGGTTTGTGGAAACATTTAGTATTTGTTATAGTACAAGAGATATACCTTGGTATTATGTGGCTATAAAGTGATGTATTAAGACAGGTAATATTGAGTGATGCTGATACAGATGGTACAATTCCAAGTGATACACCTAAGCTTATCTCCCTACTTTGCATTCCCACCACCTCCCTGGGCAACCCTGACCATCCTAACAATGAAAAATTTCCTTCTAATGTCTAATCTGAGTCTCCTGTCTCAGTTTAAGGCCATTTCCTTATATATTGCTCAAATTGATTCCAGTGCTACAGATTTGACAGATGAGTACATAGAGATTTTCTTGTTTTTCTATTTCTTGGTATTACGTTGCACAGTAAGATTAAATTGTAGTGCTTTAAAAAATTTTGCTTCAATAAAAACCAAAACATAGCAGCTAACTTTCATGCAACTTTGTTTTCTGATCTAGACCTGCTTTGATGACAGTAGAAGATGAAGGATATGAAATTCATGTTCATGTGGTGTCTGAGTTGATGGAAAAAATCTTCCTCAATATTCCTGCAGACTGGCTGAAGAGATTAGTAGGTACTGTTTCATGAATTACTTGTCCTAGAAACAGGCAGCAAAGTTCACAATGGAAGCAAAATTTTTAATCATTGACAGTTTAAAACAACCCTAAACCAGCATGAAAGAATACTTCAGTGGCTGTCTGACAAACTCAGCATTTCAGAGAGGTTGCAACAACAGGAGGTGAGATGGTGTGAATGCCTATTATATAACTAAATCGTTGTAGTTATATACCTAAATATTCAATAACTGAATGGATTCCTTATGTGCAAAATAGACTCTCTTAGGAGCTTTTAGAACTAGCTGGCATGTTTCTGTGCTGTGAAACACTGGGCTGTGTTTCAGACAAGCTTTACTTGATACATCCTGCTTGACTTGAGAGGTGTTTTATGTGATTCACAGATGTTAACAGTTCAATGAGAAACAGGCTCAGCTCATTGTTTTTAAAAAGTAATTAAAAATAAAAGCTAATTTTCTATTCAGATGTTGAACTTCACTTCCAGTAATTCAATGGAGCTTGCATGGATGTAGAACTTTAATGTTAGGTGCTCTTGTGAAAATCAAGTGTAAATGGAATTGTTCTGTGTTTTGCAGTGCCCTCTTCAGATATAACCTACAGCACAATAGTAGCAGATCTGTGTCATTCGCTGCTGGCAGATACAGAAGCATCCTATTTGTTGGAAATCAGAAGCCACTTTGTGCTAGATGAGAACAGCTATCCTTTGCAAAAGGATTTCCATCTGCTAAATTTTCATCCTGATCTGTGACCTCTGCACTAACTGAGTAACAAAGACTATAAGGACACACAGATGGGAAGCATAAGAAAAATGACTTAGCTGAAGGAAGCAAATCTCTTGAAAAAATGATAATAAAGGATTTTGGTTTTAATTTATGAAAAAAGCAAAACCATCAAAAGGACTGGTATGGAATATCTGCTAATATATATGCTGCTGGAATAATCCTGATGAATTTTCATAAAGTATATTTTTATACATGTATTTTTATGTTAATAATTATGTTAATAAACTCCAACAATTTCTTCAGTATCTGTTTTCCTTTTTCTCCTCAGAAAAGTTCACTACTATTGAGAGACTTAATTTTCCTCAGACCTGGCAGATTAGAGGAAGACAGACAGATTTCAGTAATATTTTAGTTATACAATTTTTGTTTGTTTTATCCCTTATGCTATCTGTAGCTTGGTCTTTTTGTTTTGCTGTTGTGGTTGCTTTCCTTCTTTTAACAGCGGAATTTTTGCCATTTACCCTCAGCAATTTTGCTGCTGCTCTTTTCTCCTGTAAAACAGAACTGTCTTGTAATCATTCCACCTCCTTCAGCCTGAGGTAAGTCTCAAGCACAAGATCAGATGGATGTTATATAAAAGGTGGTAGGTAAAAAAATTTGCTCCATTATGTGATAGTTAAAAACACTGTATTAGAACTCCTTATTTGATGATATTTCTTGCTTTGAAATGGCTCTTGTTCAGGAAGAGTCAAAAAGGGCCTTTGTTGTTTGCTTCACTTGGATGACCATGAGTACAAGTACATTGGTAAGTGCAGTAGAATATGTTTCTTCACAATTTAGCTGAAGTTATTGAACACACAAGCTGGAAGTGTTGTTACTTTAATGTATAAGAAGAAAAGAGGACCATACTGTACATCAAGTCAGACAGGTGACTTCCCACTTCAGAGGTATTTGTTAACAGGCACTGTACATTACATGCATCTTCCTGGACAAGCTCATAAACCAACTGTCTGAAACACTACTAACAGCTTACTTTTAGGATCATTATTGGTATGATTTAAATAATACAAGACATAATTTATTTGGTAAAATTATTTTATTCTAGTAATATGTAAACTGTATGATAACTGTGTAGTTTTTCTTCCCAGAGCAAACATGATAACTTTGCTTATCAGATTTGGTTTGCAGTAGTTTTGTGGGACTGAAATTTGAACACAGCTCTTTGGGGTTGAGGGTGCTGGTATTACTCCTTTAGCAAAGATATAATGAGGGTTGAGCACTTTGTAAAATTCAGTTTAATGTAATGAGTTTAGGCTCATCTTGTATCCAGTGGTGCAATTAACAAGACAGACTGAGAGCACCATATAACATATCAGATGGTGGATCAGGGAAGTCTGTTATCTCACAATTCCTCTGTGGTATCTTCTCATTCATAACACTTCCTTTAGGTAATAACAATATTATCAAAATGGAAAGTGGTTTAATCTCCCCAGAGAAGCCTAATTTTTTAAAGATACTGAATTAATTAATATTGTGTCCTGTTTGAAAGGAAGTTGGTTTGATTTCAGCTGTAGAGGTTATGGTCCTCTTGGAAGACAATTGTGCAAAATGTTTTGCTGCAGTAGCCTGTGTGTCTGGTTTATGACTGTACAGTGTGAAGGGTACAGAGCTCAGGTCCCCAGTGAACAATCAAGAAGAGAAGAATGTCCTATTTTATTTTGATTAAGAATAATTGCTCTGAACTATTTTATAGAGCAGTAATTTACTTAATGAAGAAGACTTTACTACTAAAGCAGACACATGCCCAGGGGTCTTAAGCTAATCGGATTTTCAGTGTAAGAATGGTCATACTAGGTCAACCCCAAGGCTCTTGTAATCAATGCTCTGTCTCCAGCAGAGATGGGTTTAGAGGGAAATACATAAGGATGGGACAGGTCTTCCTCTTACTGTCTCAGAGTATTCCAGTACTCCAGTACTGGAATAGCCTCCAGTCACTTGTAACTCTGTGACTTCTCTACTTGTTCCTTAGTGTCAACACAAAGTGCTGCTGTTGGGGTCAGCTGAAAACATTGAACTGAATTACTGCAGGAAATACACTGTGCTGAGGGATGTGAACAGCTGCTTCTAGGTGTGGGACCAATAAACAGTGCCTTCACCCTTCCTCTTCAAAAGAGGCTTTAAGTATAATGCTATTTTAAATAAGTTCTACATGTATTAGTCAGTATCTTTTGGGCTTAGTCTGTTTTGGCATGCTCACTGGGCTTCTCTCCCCTTTGATGAAGCCACTGTGGTGATGTGGTGCAGTGGACAGATAGGCCTGGTGTCATCACTGGCAATTCTTTGGTCATTTTGGGCTCTATCTACATGATGTGTGATCATTTGTGCCCAGAACTCATGACCAGGAAGTGGAATTTACTAGTGAAAATAACTAATACTGTGAGATCATGTTTGGCTTCCTGTCTTGTTTACTGTGCTGTGTGTTAATTTAATTGAACATGTATTTTGAATAGAGGAAAGAGAGAGTTCCAGCCTACTGGGGACTAAATCTTTTATTTGTGTTTGGTCAAGGAAATAATTTATTTTATTCTTGTCTACTTAGGGTACAAAATTTAGCAAATATTTTGTACCCTTTAGATGAGAAAGACAGTAAGAGCTTTTCCATGTTAAAGTTGGTGGTTTCTCAGCGCTGTTCACGTGCTGTGGCAGAGAGCATGCCATCGTTTAACCAGCTCCTTGGGCTTGCTGATCATCTCATTCCAGTGTTCCAGTTCTTTGCCACGTGTGTACATGAAAGGCCCAACTACTACTCGTCCCAGCAGAAGCGTTTCTGGGAAAAAAAGCAAGCAGTTAGTGTTGAACACCTGTGATGCTTCTCCGAAATCCTTGCCTAAATTAGAGTATCAACCTGTACTTCTCCAAGTAATGTCTGTTCTGAAAGTTATTTTTAAGCCAAAATATTCATTGAGGAAATAACTCTGGGTTTCGGTTTCTGTAGCTTCTACCTGCTAAGGTTCAGCATTAAAAGGTACTGCAGTAAGTGGGTATTTAGTCAATGCAGGCCTGTCCTTTTGCCTGCAGTTAAACTAAAATATGTTTAAGGCACAAATATCTGTATCTGCCCTGCCCCTTTACCTCAGGTTTACTGTGGAAGTGTGCCCTAATTTTGGGCATCAGCAACCTCAGTAGGATTCATATGATGCTGTGGCTTGGGAAAAAATGAATGCAGTTACTGAGACAGCTGGGAACTGTAATATGTGTGTTGCCACTGACCCCCCTCTGCCAAGGAGCAGATTGTTTATTCATGCCTGGACTTTTCAGCTATGAATGGGGAAAGTTATTGAGATCATATTTGCACTGCAGGGAAGATGTTTTTCTTGTGAGCAGTGGAAATACTGAATTCTGATTTGCTTCTCTAAGCAGAACCTAATGGATGCTCTAACAATTAGTACGAGGTGGCCTCAAGCATCAGGTTTTCTGCCAGGGAATGGGGATGTTTGCTAATCTCTCTTTCTTCTTTCTCATTGCTTGAACTGCTGAGAGAATTAAAATTCCTATTCCTCTTTCAAATTTGCTTAGAAAGAGTGAGTGGCCACAAAATTTTGGAGGTTGTGTGTTATACACACAAGTGTTCACATAAGCTTGTCTTGACAGGATACTGGAATGAAACAAAAGCACAGCAGCTTGTACTGACATTGACTATCTACAGTGATTTTATTCACGTCTTCCATGAAATTTATCTTTAGCCTCTGAAAGAGAGACATATGCTTAACTACAAATAAGTTGTTCTGCTTTTAAAGAGACAGCTTTTGAAATACCCCAGAACTCTTACGTTTTATGATTATTGCTGAAAAGGAATTAGTCCCTCTCGGGTTCAAACATGTAAGAGATTAGACACCTTGCCTGTAATAATTTATATAACTTACTTTCTCCTTTGTTACTCTGGAGCACAGATAGACTCAGGCTTGCTGTATCCAGCTCTGTCTGATCTGCCTTGAAACTGAAGGTTTCGTTGTACACAGGATTGGAAGTTCCCAGAAGAGCTGCTGTCTTTTTACTTTTGATGAATTTATTATGGTTCATCAGTGAGACTTTGACATACACACCTTGGAGAAGAAGAAATTCACAAGAAAATACATCTTCAAGAAGAAGTTGGGAGACAGCTTAAGGAATTTCTTCCTTTCAGGAGTCAGTATCAAGTATAAAATCAGATTGTGAAAGATCATGGAACACACCTGACAGCATAACATAAAGCAGGGAGAACACGAAGTACTGAGGGTGCAGTTTTGCCATGCACTTTCCAATTTAAGTGCTGTTAAAATAATCGGCCATATTCTTACCCTGCATCCTTGATCTTACATTTCTGTGCTTTCCCTTCATCTGATGGAGACTTTTTTGAAGGCTTAATTTATTCAGTCAAAAAGACTTCATAGTTGATGAGTGTATATTAGAGGACTAAACCTCTTTTCTTTTTAAATGGTAGGTGTATTTTGCATTTACATTGTTTAGCTTCAAAGCCCTGCAAGAAATCACTACAGACTGAAATACAAGTTGATTCTTCCATCTGTTTTTGCTTTGAGCGTTTAGATTTTAAACAGCATTTTGAGGTAAGCTCTGAGTCCAAGGACACATGAGTATGACATAGCAGAAAAAGCCCTCTGCAGTAAGGGAGAAAATTGTGACTCTATGCCATCGTCCTTTGAACAAGAGCCAGACTGTCCTAAAATGGGATTTTTTTCCCAACTCAGTTCTCCCCAGGACAGCTGTTCAGCATAACGGTTGTCCTGCAGCTGTTATCTCTGGGAATTTGACTTGAGGCAACTGTTAATGTCAATATCCCCTGAAATGCTGCCTTCTCTGGACTGGAGTGCAGCAAAAGGTTGTTGCTCACTGTGCTCAAACGGGAGAAAAAAGTTGCCACCAATTGCCATGAGACAAACCATTTATTATGAAACAAACCCCAATCATAGCAGAACTAAACTATCAAAATCTAATTGCCCCAGGGCAAAACATGGCTTGTTTGCACTCAAATCACCAGGATGTTTGTTTGTTCCTGTCAGAGTCCCACGGCACAAGCCTGGGTGGACAGATGAGGAAGGAGCAAATTAAAACAGGAATTGTGGAGCTGATAGCAGGGAGGAAATCCCACTTACCAACAGCAGGGCTCTCGTCCTGGAGCTTTAATCCCCTTGCCCTCAGAACCACCACGGTGAGACGGCCCAGGTAGTCATTGTAGCTCAGGGAGAACTGGATATCACCGTACTCTGAAGGAGGCTTTGGAAGCAGAACACCACATGTCAAATATATCTGAGAAGCTCTCTTGTCACATGGACAAATGGGGAGAAAAATCCTTTTTCATACTAATGATTTCTGTCACACTAAGGCATGTGAGTGAATTGTAATGGCTTTATTTATGCTGTTGTAACATTTGATGGAACCAACTAATCAGCCTTCCTAAGCCTTGGAATTACTCTTTTCCAGGTGATATCTATTTCCTTGCCTCTTCTGCTCTCTTCTGCTCTTTTCTGCTCTTATTAATTCAAAAGAGAAGCAAAACTTCTTATGTAACTACCTCCTAATTCATGTGACTGTTTCTAAGCAGCTGGGTAATCCCTTCACAACAGCTATGGATCTGCAGGTTGGTAAGATGGGAATTTCGATTCCAAATGTTTATGAAGTACTTTTGCATTTGAGGTACTTGGTAGAACATACTTCTACTTCAGCTATATCCTTCCAATACTTGTAAGATGACAGAAGTTCCACAGTGCCAAGCAGGCTGCTATCACATACCTCCAAGTTTTCTTTCTCCAGATCTCTCCATATGACTAGTTTGTTGTCCTCAGTTAATGCTTCATTTTTTAGTGGGAAAATAACTTGGCCTAGGAGATGATGCTTCTTCTGTTTATCAACATGATAAACCAAAAACTTAAGTGTCCTTTGTAGCAACATTTTACTGGAAACCTGTACAGGAAATTAAGAATATAATAATAATTTTAAAACATCTGACACTTTTCAGCTCTGGCATGACTTCAAAGGAAATATTTTTCTAAGTGTGTTAAGTGTAGGTGGAGATTTCCTTTAATTATTTGAAGTCTACTTTTTAAATCTGCCTGAAGTTTTAGCTATGCAGAAGTCAAGATCCAAGCTAAAATACAATGAGTTCATTTGAAAGCTATGAAGTTAGTTGGTGGTTTGTCAGCTCATATGGATCTAGTGCTGTGTGATGCATTCACTTTCAGACAAAAATGTTTAGAATCTGTAAACATTTTTTCAGTTGTCTGAAACACAAACTTTTTTTGGTTTTAAAGCTTTTGTCTTGTGACGTGTGCTGAAAGCCTCTTAGCGTGGGAAGCCAAGCTTTACAGTCCCATGCAAATAGCAGCCCAGACACACCTCCCAAGTGCTGCTGTCTAGCCTACTTCCACAGCAAAGAAACTAAAAGCTATGAAAGCATTAGATCAGTACTGGCTCCATCTGGGCTTCTAGAGCTGCTGGGCTGAACTGTTCAGCTGTAGTTCAAACTGGAGCTTTCATTATTCCCAGGGCAAGTTCTGGAATCCTTAACTTTGGTTCAGACCAGAAGTAAGATTAGTTCTGGAGCCACACACTTCCGTAGCCCGGGATCTCCAGAAGCCCCAGAAAAAACCTTGTCTCTGCTGGAATCAGCTGTCTTGGTAGAAGCATTGTGAACACTTATTTTCTACAAACATGTACTGTAGTTTGACAAGTTAATATTTGCAAACAAAAATCTGCCTCATCAAAAGGAAAAGTACCTGGAAAACAAAGTTTTCGTCAAACTGCGGGTTAAGAGTTTTACGTTTTGTTTTGGACTGCAGGTAGCTTCTTTCATCAGGCAGCAGGTAGATTTTCACAAATGGACTACAGGAATCAGCAGGAGGCTGCAGCTTCCTGACTTTGATCAAGGAGACGAGGAGCCTTTCTGACTCTTGCTCGTATTCTATGGAGAACCAGAGGCGGCCAATGTTGCCATCAGGAAAATCTGTTTCGCTTTTGTCTTCAGGAAACTTGTACAGGTCTGGGTTAATGGTCCCTACAACATAAGCTCCAGCTTCAAGAAAAGAGAAAACAAGCACCCTCAGATTAGTCTCAAGAACCATTGCCGGCATTTTTATAACCACTGCTGTATTAGGGGAAATCAGATTAATCTCTTTATTAACAATCAATTTTTTGTAAGAATTTAATATTTTATTTCTTTTTCCCTCAAATTTGGGGGTGTAAGTAGGCTGCACCACTTTTCTTTCTCTTATTCCTGTGACTGTACCTTGTTAGTTCTAGCTATTTGTTGTTGCAGTCTGCAACTGGTGACTCTGCTGTTCCTGGGGTCAACAGGCGCTTCCTGGCCTTTACAAAACATGGGAGTAGACATTGCTTTGTCTGCCAAACGTGCAAGGTACCACAGCACTGGGACCAAAATGACTACATTCTTGCCCAATTGTTACATATAAAAAGCAAAAATGCAGAGAGCGTTTAGGGCTTGTGCTGTGAAATGCTGTGTCTGTTGTGCCCCCAATAAAAATGTTCACAATAATAAAGCCACCCTTTAAAGGAGTACCCTTAAAAAGGGTCCCATTTCTGCAATGCCATACCCAAAGAATGAAATGACGACCGTGGCCCAGACTGAGGGGTCATGTAGGGGTCACTGTCGTCCTGAACCTGTTCTTCATTCGTCAGGTGAATCCAGTCTCGCCCGTGCAGTGTTGGTGGAATGATGAAGGGAACACTTCTGGATCTGCTCAAGACAACAGCACCTATTGACTCTTCTGGTTTAAATGTGGAAACCAAACTTGGTAACAGTAGTAGGTTTGCTGTTCTTATGTCACAGTGTAAAAATTCTACAGACATGCAAAGGTAAAAATGTTAAATATCCATTGTTTTGCAATTGATTTTGTTTAATGCATAAAAATCCAGTGAGGCACATTAGGTCTTAATTCTTCTGACAGATTCTTCTCTTTCCCCCTTTCCTTCCCTTTAGAACTTACCCTTCAAAGGAAATGAAGAATTAACTGCAGCTGCTTGTTTTAGAGCCCAAA
>QWTY01020811.1:0-23396 GCA_008033365.1 Pseudorectes ferrugineus | reverse complement strand
AATTGCCTGAAGGAGAAAATAAACATGTGGTTCTTGCCTCAAATAATTTATTATATGAGGTCCTTACTATGCAAAGATTAAACTGTGTTATCTATCAGAAATGCAGATAGTTCTATTGAAATTTGTAATGTCCTTGGGAGGCAAAATTACATTTTGTAACAAAAAAGACATTAAATGAATTTACTAATTTTAATTTTAAAAACTATTAATTATATCCTATATTTATTGATCTCTCTTTTTTCATTGTGTTTTTTGAGATTGATGGGTTTTTTTGTTTGTTTGTTTGTTTGTTTGAGGAAAGAGAATTAAAAAAAAAAGCGAGGAGAAGCCTACCCCAGATCAGTCAGTAACAGTTTTGTTGTTATGTTATCCACTGCCTTAAATTATGTATAGTTTTTATAGTCCTACTTTGAAATTAGCCAGTGTAATAAAAAAGCTAATCAGAAATCTATATTTAAAAAAAAAATAGCTTTATAGAAGTATGCTTCTGAGTGCCATGAATTTTCTTTTAAAAATGTGCTGGTCAAAGAACTTTGACTGAAAAGGCTTCTCCTGCTTTGCTTTCAGGAG
The DNA here is from genome assembly GCA_008033365.1 of Pseudorectes ferrugineus. Lineage (NCBI taxonomy): Eukaryota > Metazoa > Chordata > Aves > Passeriformes > Pseudorectes > Pseudorectes ferrugineus. The sequence goes on along the minus strand of QWTY01020811.1, from coordinate 22,826 downwards.
GACCTGAAGTATAAATGCAGTATTTTATACTCCCCCCAAGTCATTAAGAGTTCAGTTTTGTCACTGAAGGGAGATGTATTCTCCCATTGACTTTAATATGTGTAAGATTGGATTCCAGTAGTCCAGTAACTATATAATATGGTGGTGTTCCTCCAATTAGATACATACAAAAAAGATTAATCTTAAAATAATTGAGGACAGATCAAGACATTTTGAGAAATCCACTACAGTGACAGTGTGATTATGTGAATTATCAGTTGCATGTAAATCTTAGTAAGGATGATGGATAGAAATCCCAGATAGAAACAGTTGTAACAATATTCCTTTTGTGGTCTCCGAAATTAATTTAATAAATGTTTTGAAGGTTGACTAATATACAGATAGTGACCTTTTTGTTTAGGTCAGTGCGAAGTCAAATATATCTTGGAGATTAGTATTGATCAGAGTAAAGCCAAAATCAATCTTGGATTTTGAGGGTCATTACACTTGGAAATAGGATGCAATACTGCAAATGTTGGGTTGTGGAAGGCTTTTACAGTAATTATGGAAAAATAATCTTTTACTTAGGTGCAGTGTCTAAGAAACCGGATAACGTGCTAAAAGATTAGTTATTTAAATAAGTAGTAAATTAATCTCCTTGCAGCTTTCCTTAGTTTGAGAGATGATACCCATCAGTCTTGAAGTTGGTATTAAAGTTCCCTTTTGCTTCAGTGCTGGAGAGATTTTGCCCTCCCTGTTTGGAAGTCATCAGCTGGTGTTGAGGAAAAGGTTAACCCATGTTTATTTAGACAGAATTTTTTTTTTTTAAGTGGTAAATTGTTTTCTGTCTTGACTCCTTTCCTTAGATGTTTTGGTGAAATTTAATTTGTGCAGTTGGAGAAGTACAAGTGGCAGAGGTAAATTACAATACAGTGTATCTTTGGAATATTGCATAACAAGCATTTTACTGAAGGTGAACTAGTGCTGCTTGCTAAATCAGAAATCTTTGAACAGGACTTTTTGTCTTTAATAGATCTTTTTGTTTGGTTTTTTTTTGTCTAGTATAAGGTCTCTTGCCTGTGTATCTCATTTAAAAATAACCTGGTGGAAATTTTTAAGATCTTACCCGAGAGTTTTCAACAAAAGTCTGTGAAGATATGACTTGACTGAAATGTCTATCCTGTTTTAAGTGAAATGGTGCAAACAGTATTTTGTCCAAGATTCCTCTGTAAAAGATATCTTGGTTTCCCCCCTTATTTTCAGAACTTGTTAAAAAAATGAAGGTTCTTTTGTTTATTTTCTGCACAGAAATCATCTTCTGATACAACTTTCTGCAGAGAGCACTGGATGATATTCTCCACAATTAATTGATACAACTGCATTGATATCTGTGATTATACTTTGGGCTGTCACCTAGCCTCATATATTGAAGTCTCAAAACCTAAATTTAAATTGATAGATAATGCATTTATATTTATTAATGGATGTATATTCCTAATCTTAATGATGTGTTTGAATGCAAATAGAAGTCTGTATGTACACGTGCATGTATATCAGATTCTGGGACCATGTACCATTGTCCTTGAAAATGAAAGCCCTGTATAAATGCAAGCTATTGATATTGGAAGTGATCTTCAAAGCTGCTCCATTTAAAGATATTTAACTATTAATAATGAGCTACATTCCAGATACATTAGTTCATATTCTGAGAGATCAAACTGCCAAGATTATAGATAGCTGTTCTCAGGCTATTAAAAGTCCTTTTACCTGAGCAGCTCTTCTTATCAGTGGACTTCTCTTGAATTTCTCATAATAGTTATCCTCAGAGAAAATCTGTGGTGGGTATATTAAGAAATTCACCTTATTTGTACCTGAAATAACACTTTGAAATGTATTAGCAGTAATTTCTAGAGAGAACTAATATATGCCACCTTTTGCTGCAATGACAGTTGCTTTGGATTTAAGGCAAGCTCAGCCAAAAAAAGGCAACAAATCACCAAAAACCCCTGATAAGTGTTTTTCAGAATAAAATTGTTTAATAATCAGAATGGAGCTATTTTTAAAAATGTCTCAGAAAATGGTACTTTTATTATAGAAATATTTTTCTTCTTACTGAAATGTTTTGGATGAAATTTGCAAGATTATTTTCCAATGGACACTCCCACATGGGGTAGTATATGGGTCAGTTTTACTAAGTTGAAAATGTTTGTCCACAACTGCTCCCCATTCCTCTGTTTCAAGGACTAGTAAAAGAAGACACTAGAATTGAGTTAAAGAATTATCATTGTTTAGCTTCTCAAAAGAAGGAATTACTATAGTAATTATATTAGTAAATTTATGTATTCTGATTTTTGATGTTTCTGTTTTTCTTCAATGAAACTAATGGATAGTGATCAGAAAAAATAATGATTTTTCTGTTGTGCTCAACCTTTATATTAATACTTGTTTAGTCTAGGAATTATTAAATAAAACACATAAAGTACTAATCTGCCTCGAGCTAACTAGTGAGCCCCAAATGCATGTAAGTTCTTCACATCAATCTTTTCAGAGTATGAATTCAAATGCTAATATATTGCATATGTGAGACCTTTAATGCAGAAAAAAAAAAAAAAAATTAAAAGTAATGCAGCCACCTGATTCATTTATTTAGTTAGTTTTGAAGAGCCCACTCAAAATGGGTCAGGCTTGAACTATTTGAGCTGACTTTGAGAAAGTTTGGAGGCAGTAGGAAACTTGACCTATATTTTTGAACTGGGACTTTAGAAACTGGGCTGAAGGAAAAATCTTGTAAACTTCTTTCTATGCATGGAAATGTTGATGTTTGGACACTGACTTAATCTCGTTCTAAGATGTCATGTATTAAATGTGTGCCTGAGTTGGAGGCTGCTTTATTTCTTCATCTGAGAGTTTTAATCACTAAGTGAAGTTCATTATAATTTTATCTGTGTGAGAGCAGAGGAGGCTCAAGTTGCATTTAACCAGGCATGTGTCCATAAAAAAGGTACTGTATGTCTGAAAAGTGGTTCCTTCTGATTTTTAATGGCTTGTTGCTTTTTTCAGTAATGGAATTGAGTACTTTAGAAGTAAAACATTATTTTTCTTTTAAAAAGATTAAGAATTTTATAGCACTGATACTGTGTTGCAAAGTGCTACTGCTTTGATTGGTATCATAAGTCTCCAATAGCGTTTTGCTTGAACTCTGCCTCCAGCTATGCTAATATGCTACAGTTTATCAGAAAACAGATCACAGTCCAGATCCTTTGCCTATTATGCTATTACCTATTCATCACAGAAGACACAAATTGTCTGACTTTTGAGTCTGAAAGATTTACGGAAATTTCAGTCTATTCTTAATTAAAAAAAAAACCCCCGTTAATAGCATTAGTAAAAGCATGACATTGGGGGCACCTGCTAGTGATGTGGCTTTGTGTATTGCTTTTTTAACTACTGTCATAACTCCACTTTTCCCAAGTGGAAAGATGGCCACCAGAATACAAAGAAGTTTGAGAAAGAAGAGGTATTTACCCTTAGTTATTGCAGTTTTTCTTTTGCTGATCTAGATTGTCCTCTCTTAATTTTTCCAGGCCTCTCACAATCCTCTGCTAAGTCCCATTAACTCTTATTTTGCTAAGCTTTCTGCATAAAAGGATGGCCTGTAATCTGTTTTTCTTGTATATCAGACACCTGTAGTGTTCAAAAAGGAGATTGATACTTGGGATTTTTGAAACTGACTACCACTGGTATTCTGTTGTATTTCAGTATTTTATATGCTGACTTAGTGAGGCTTTACAAGTTTCCCGTGAGCATGTACAAGGTCTACTTGAAAACTGAGGAAGGTGGGTGTAGAAATCATCCAGCACACAGAAAATGATGGCATGATCTGATCAGCTGATACCAAAGACATTGCAAAGCTTTCCCTTAGATGGGGTCCTCTTGGACCACTTTTATATTCTCTTTACACCATTTGCAATACGTTAAATCTCAGTACTTTCTAGGCAAACCTCTTCCAAGTAACAGATTGTAACAAATGTAGTTTTGTGGTTTTGCGTTAGACGAATGTAGTGGTTTTCAGACACAGTTTTGCCTGCCCCATGAAAGTTTTTAGGAACACTTGGGATTATCACTTTTTTCTTCAGATTTCTGATAGAAGCTTGTCAAGACATGAACGGAACATCCTAACTCTCTGTCATGATGGCAGCAGATTTGGTGACCTAGCTGCTTAGTGAACTTGCAGATTCATTTGAAGCAAATTTATTTGGGGAAAAGAGCAAGTATTTTACACAGTTTTGCTACAATCAGCTTTCTAGTGTCAATTTTTTGTGTCAGAGTAGAAATTTTACTCATAAGTAACAGTGGCATTACATGCCTCCCATCTGAGTGCTGCAGGGTCTTTGTGTATGCTTGAGGCATAACTTGTCATAAAAGTGCTACTGATGAAACAAAAGCCCTTTTTTATTTCTTTTTGTCCTAATTGCCAAATAAGGAGTACAGACAATGAAGACTAACAATACTTACTGTAATAATGTAAAAGTAAAATCAAGCTATTCAACTAAAGTAATTAGAATGTTTTTGTTGCTTAACTTCTGTGACTTCCTTTTTTTTTTTTTTTTTAAGTTTTTTTTGTGTGTAATATTGTGGTTAGCCTTACAAGCAATTTCCTAATGTAATGTCTTTATATGGACTGAACCACAGTTTAAGCATGGCAGGCAATTGTGATGTGGGAAGAGTGACTTTGGGTAAAAATCACTTTGTGAGGCATTCTAAAAATTAACTTTTGTCATTTTTGTTTGCTTATTCCTCATGAACAAAGGAGACTTTCTTTTGGAAATATAAATGGAAATATATGCTAATGAGTAGAAAATTCCTTCGCATACTCCAAAAGAGGGTTACAACACCAAGAAGAACTGAGATTCTGATTTAAGGCTTCATCAGCCGTAGGGTGCTGTTTGGAAAAAATTCTGCCTCAGGTTATAGCTAAAACATTTATTTAACTAGTCTCATTATAAAGCTTTATAGACTTCCAAGTGAAATTAATAATTCAAAAGGATATCTGTTAGTAAATAATTTAAATAACCATTTTTAAGCTAATACTCATTAGTTACCTGTGTAAGAACAGTTCTGCAATAGAAAAGAATGTGTAGCAAGAGTACAAGAAGAGAATAAGTTGACACTCTTCAATATATGAAACACATCCATATACTATTTAATGATTTATGCTTTTCTACCTTCTGTAATCCTCATTTTTAACATTTGACCTTCAGAGTATGTTGTGACAATGAATTGCACAACATTGTAAAGCTTCTGTAAAATAACTGTTACTTGCACTTGAAAATTGTCAATAATTTTATTAAATGGCCTCTAGTTTGTGAGCCACAATTTGTCTTTCATACCTTTGATTTTATGGACCTCTGCTCTAGCCACTCTGTGTGCATTCCTCTTTCATGATGAAAAATACTTCTTTTAATATGAAAGTCACAGTATAATCTTTGAGCATCCATGTTATTATGCCCTGTGTCTTTTCTAGTTCTTCTCTGTAATGGTGTAAAACAAACAACAACCAGAGTTCGAGCTATTTTCATAAAGTCATATTTTGATGATTCTTGGTTTGCTATCTAAATCTTTTCCAATTAAATCTCCTCCCACTCTGTCCCATTGACAAAACTAATAGATTTTTTTCTGCTGCTGGACATCAAGGAGGCATTTTCAGATAGCTGTCCTTGATGACTCTAAAATGTCATTCTTATAAGCTGGTATAGAGCCCATCTCTGTTTATATGTGATTGGGGTTGTGTGTGTGTATTTTTGTAATGCATCACTTTATGTTTATAGGCAGTGGATTTCACCTGTAATTCAACTTTCCACACTTGTGGTTGTGAGAGCCTTCTGCAACTTTGATCATTCTGAATTATTAGCAGGTATGTTTTTCCTTCATTATCAATTTTTGAACGGTTATCTTTTTTTCAGTTACATGCAGAAGTGTAAATATCTCTATCTACAGATAGATTATATATATTATATTTTGGATATCATATATCCATATTATATATTTATACTTATGTGATGTGTTGTAATGAATGAATACATTTTCTTTATAAATGCAATATATCCTCTCATTCCTGTATAATTTCTATCTTTTATTGTGTTCTTTCTGCTACTGTTAAACACACATGCAATAGATATTCACAGTTGGTCTATTTATGTTGAATAAAATACCATTTTACACAGAAGTGTGTGTATATGTGCATACATGAATTCATATACTCCCATATTTGGTTTTAGCATCAATATAAAAGCACAATCCTGTTTAATCTTAGCCTTACTGGTAATTTTCATGTGTACTGCTTAATCCTTACACTGGTAGTTTTGTAAAATTGTCAGACACTTCCTAATTTTGTAGCCATTTTTTCTGCTGTTAAAATTACATCAGTGTTGCGTGAGAGCTCATTGTGGGCCCACCAAATCTGAGACTTACACAGAGATGCTTAAAAATAGCAGCTGGCATCAAAACTGATTATTAATAGTCCCACATCTGCAATGTGGATTCACCTGGAGACAGGAATTTTTTTTGGGGGGGGGCTGGAATATAAAAATAAATTATATTTATGAAATTTAAACTTTATAATGCTTTGGCTGTATGGTTTTAACTTTTGCTGCAGTGGGATGGAACAACTGTGATTTACAAACTATTCACTGTAATTTTGCAAGTTTTTGGAAACAGCTGTCTGGTAGAGAAGTTCCACAACTGGAAAATATCACTGAAGCCCAGTCTGCAGAGATCAGTGACATTTCATTCCACCTGTCTCTTGTTGCTCTCTCTCTGCAACTGCTGTTGTATCTTGGGAAGATTTAGTCAAAGAAATACCAGAAGTGTTCATACCTTCTTGAAGCAGTCCCCTGTAGTGCAGGAGCTGCATAAGGACAAGCAATATCTGTATGTGTGCACTCATCACAGGTGCCAACACCGCCGTGGAAGCAGTGTTCATAGGCAGGGGGGTGTGCTGAAGACACGGGCATGCTCTGTGGGATTTGTGAATCCTCACCTGGGGGAAAGCTTCTCTGTCTGGCATGCCCTGCACTTACATAGCAGAGCAACAGGGACTTGCTGGCAGCTGCGTGCTGTCCATGGGGCTGTGGCGAAGGGGAAGGTTAGACCCAGGTCAGAACCGTTCATGTGCTGTGAAGGGTTATGGTTTGAAGTACTTTGTTTGCGAGCTGGCTCGCTGTCTGTATGCAATAGTAATGCTGCTGTGTGTCACACCTAGAGCCTGTCGGATACTCAGAGGGCTCTGTCCATGTTCCATATTGTTACTTCTTGGGGGCAGTGTGTTTGGGTGTGCTTCCCCACTAGGAATTCATAAGCACATTTAAAATATGGCTCTTAGCCCGTGGTGGGTAAGGACGTCCTCGTTTGTTGCTTTCCTTGCAGTTGAGTGCAACAAAGAGCCTGCTTGTTGAGTAAACTCAGTAAAGAGTTCAGCTATGTCTGAACAACAGTATTAAGGAATATCAGGCTTTCCAAACAACCCAGAAAGGATTACAGCAATTTTTTTCCAGCTGAGAGGCTGTGTTAACAAAATAAATAAAATTGAAGGAAAACAATGACGTCCTTGCTTAAATTGGCCTGGACAGTTTTTTAAAATGTGTTTGAAATCTGGATGTTGCTTTTTAAATCTAATTAGACCTGGAAAGATGTGTGTGAGATTAAGCCAATGTCACCCAGTCAGCCTTGCAAGGCAGTGCTTCCAGCAGAAAGCTGTTGCAATGAGAAGCAGGGTTTGCGTGGGTTTCCCCTCCTGTTTTGTTTTTAATTTTATTTATTTTGGGTTTTGTGGATTTTGTTTTGTTTGTTTTTTCTTCAGAGAACTGCTTCTTAAATACTATTTATTTGCTGTGACCTCCTGTGTGATATTGATTATAATTAATGTTGAATTAGGGTGCATCTGCATTTAATTTTAAAAAGAATGAGCTGGAAAGCATTGCTTAGGCTTGTAATTGTACTTTGTTTTCATGCTAAGAAATGTCGCTTCTTGTTAGGAGAAGAACCAAATGTTTGTGTGTGTCTTGAAATGGTCCCATTTAATGGATATGAGTGCTTTTATCTGAGTTCCAGTTTAAACAGCAAGACTTAGTCTGAAGATTTTTGATAACAGTAGGAATACATGTAGGAATTATCTTTTCTTGATTTAATCTTGCCTGTCAGCTATGAAGAGTTGTGCCTCGTGGTTTGCTGTTTATTAATTAGCTTTTGTCTGGTAAGCACAGGATGGAAAGTTACTGTTGTAGGCAAAATCAAAAGCCTCAGAGGGCTGAGGTAATGTCATTACCACTGGCCTCAGAAGGAGCCAGGATAAGCCAGAAATGTTGCCTGTGTTCTTCCGTGACCCTATTTTCTCTGTAACTCCTCATCTGAAGGCAAAATTGCTGGGAAAAGTAGACAAATTCATATGAACTTCAGTTTCTCTTGTCCAAGAGTCTGATTTATGTGAGAATACTTTTTGTTTGTTGGTGTTAGAAATAATCAAAATAATTAAGATGAAGGCTCTGAGAGTGTTTATCTGTGAGAGATAATTAAAAACTAAACCCATGATTAAAATTTAGTATTTGTTAAATTATATTGAGTTGGGTCATTAAGAAGAGGAAAGATCTAGCATTTTTATTCTTTTTTTCTTTTTAAGTTGGAAATTGTTTTCCTGTATGGATGGGCATTTTTCTGCAAGAGGTGGTTGTTTTCCTGCATTATATACCATGTCTGCTGAAACAGACGTGCTTTTCTGTGTGCTTCTGCTTCTTTTAAACTTACAAAAATGAATACATTACTTGAAGGTATGATGTGACACATCCTTGTGGTCCTTTCTACATAAGATTAACACCCACCTTCACTTTAAGACAACCAGAAGTTGTACAGAAAGTGCTGTGCACTTGTTAAACTCTGGATGAGACCTGAATTACTTTCCATTAGTAAATTGTTCTTGTTACAGGTTTTTCTCTGGCTTTAATACAAAACAGGATTAAGACCTGCTGAACTTTAATGCTGTTATAACATTTTGTTACCTCATATGGTTAGGTGACTCCAAGTTAAGTATTCTGTGATGAGTTTGCCAAATTTGTCCACGCCTGGTATCTTGCAGAGGCCAGTGTTGCACCACTGGTCCCTCCTCAGCCCCTTGCTGTGAAAAATGTTTCACTTTCTTGGTTGCTCTAAATCTTAATGTCTTGATTTTAGCATTTTTGTTGTCCTGTTGCTTGTGGCACTACAAGAAGTGTCTGGGGCAGCACATTACTCATGAGCCCTCTGTTGGAAAGCCCAGATCTGCTTCAGTGCCACTCCCCTGTTGCTGCAGGACAGAGGTGGGACAGGGACCCTTGCTTCAGCTTCAAGGGGCCAAGCAGTGGCCAGAGCTGCACTTGTATTAAAGCTCAGTCACTTGAGCAGTGCAGAAACATCTCTGGCAGCTTTTGCACCAGCTGTTTTTCCCAGGCACTTGAGGAGACTCATGACAGCGAGCTGTGTGTTGTGTACCCAAAGGTGCAAAGCAGTGGCCCGTGGTCTGGCCGTGCTGTCCTCCCTGCAGCTGCCTGAGTTGGGGGGCCAGGGCCCTTCAGGGCTGCCTATGCCTCTCTGGCTGGCAGAGATCTCACTGCCATTTAATTGGCATCCCATTTCCCCCCCCCCGAGGCCATGGCTGGCTCTCTCATCTCCTTGATCCCTGCAATCCCCAGTACGTCCCTCTGCAGTACCACACAGCCTGTGACTTGTCATGCTGGCCTGCTGGCATGGACCGTGTCCCTCTGGGGGTCCTATCAGCAATGCTGTCCTCAGGATTGTTTTTCAAGACATGGTTATCAGTTTAATTTGCTTAAAATTTGCCATAAGGAGAAATAGACTAAGAGGTCTTTCTTCCTGGGAGGAATTTCCACCAGGCAAAACCTGTCAAAGAGCATTAGCTGCACACTATCACACTGTGCTGCTAAGAAAAAGAGCAAGTGAAACTAAAATAGTTTATCTCTCTGTTAAAATTTCACTCCATTATTCCGTATATTTCATGTGCTATTAGGAAGACCAGATTCTTTAGGAACCAGGCTAAACTGGTTGGCGCTTTAAATCCTGAAATCTCAGGTCTCTGACACCTTTGTCTCTGCTGTAGATAGTTTTGTTGTTGCATAAAATCGTGAATTTCAATGGGGAGTAAGAAGAAAATGAACTCTCAGCATATGGAGAGCCTTACCCACAGAGAGGGAAGCCAAAGAGTAGATGGATTTAATACACCAGGGTGAACTCACTGACACTGATAAAGACTTCTTCTGAGCCCTTGAAGTCATCTTTAATGATATGATCAGCTTTAATACTTGGTGGTGGTTATGCAAATTTAGAGACTAAAATAATGCATGTTATAAGATCTAGAGCCACTGTATCTAATACTTGTGACTAGATCTGGCATGAGATAGAGTTTACCTACTCGGACTTTCTAGAAGCACTGTTTGTCTGCTAAGTGCAGATTAGAGCTAAGCAGTCCTTAGTTTCCCGTGGAATCTCTTAAATTACTTGTCCTTGAATCAGTTCTGGGGAAAGAGCACTACTTCATAACATAGAGAATATGTATTAGTTCTAAAGGGTAAATATGTGGTTTTGAAACTGTCTCTTTTTGAAGAATTTTCATCTAATATTTAATACTCAATGCAAATTTTATAACTAAAATTTATTTTGTTTGAAAAGGTATCACAGCAAAAGAGTAACATAAATAACCAGTTATTGGTGTTTTATAGGAGGATCAGGAGAGAGTGGATCTGTAAGGCTTGGGATTTTTTATTGTTTTCTTCTTTTCAAATCCATGATAAAACTGATGGTCTGCACCTTAGGCAGAGCGTGTTAAGCTGCCACCTGATCAAGCCCTATCACTGTTTACAGTAAAGCAACTTCATCATTTGCAAATATTATAAATTATTAATAGCAATTATTTTGTGTTCACTTCTGGATTCTGTAAGGAATCACCACCAAAAACCCTGTACAGCAGTACTGTATAGCAATTCCATGTCTGAAGTTCTGTTTTATATTTGTTAACCTTTTTTTCATTAAAAACATATATTATTAAAATAATTGGACAGTCTTAAAAGCATTTAAATTATTGGCTCTTGAGATACTGCCTTTTCTTATATAATTGCCTGTTTGTTGACCTTTCTGGGACATTTGCAGGATCAGTGTCACACTAAGTACAAATCTGTGGGTCATCCTTTTTTGGTTGGCTGGTTTTGTTTTAAAAGTACCATTAGCTTTGTCATTTTACATTGTTTTACTTTGTAACTGTTTGGACATTTCCTTTGTTAAGGCAACATTCAAAGCTTGGGGAGCTCTGTTAGCATTTTTAATACTTTGGGATGCATGCTTTCCATTTCTGAAGATTTAAAAATATTTTACAAATAGTTGTTATTTAATAACTTATTTTTTCATAAATAGAACATAATAATCACTGTAAAACACTGCTACATCATTCTACTTCCTTTATATACAGGAGAAATACCTTTTGAATGCTTCTGCCTTTTGTTTCGTAAAGAAAACTTTATCAAAAGATAAAAGTTTTTAACTCTGAACCCATTGCTCGGTAACTTAGGTGTGCCTTTTATTTAACTGTGAGAGCATCAGCAGAGCGTGTGAATTTGTGAAAGGTGGTGCTTTCATGACCAGACTAGCCAGGAGAGTTTCAACCATAGCTTTAAGAATTCCTGTTTGGCTGGGGTTTTTATTATGTCTAATGAAGCTTGATCCAAATAGACCTGTATGTTTGTTTAAGTGTAAATTGAGCCACAATACAATTTATATTTTTCTCAAGTCTAGATATGTTGGTAAATTGGGTTGTGTTCGAAACTGGAATATAGAAAGAGTAATGGTGAAGTGTTTTAGGATCTACTCTGTGAATTCTCTTTGAGGTGATTAGAGCAGACAGCTCCTGGCCCTGAAATCAACACGACTACAGAAGGGATTTTAGTTACTAAGAAATGTCACAGCAATACAAATGTTTCTTTTAGAAAATAGATTGGCTCCTCTTAGTTAAGAGGAGAATTTCTTTGAAACATATAGTTTATTTTAAAAGGTATATTCCAGTCAAGACCCTGTGGATATTTTCATGTTATCTAAACATTTGGGAATATTTAGGATTATTGGAAATATTTTGGATTATTTTACTACATTCTTTTTTATATCTCTTTTTAACGTTTATAAATAAGCATTATAATATTTTAACTTCTTAATTAAAATACATCCCACGATTTCAAGTACTCTGTCATGAACTTTTAATGAAATTGTTTTATTGCTGATGTTTCACTACTGTATTAGATATTCCTAATCTCTGTCATTCTCAGGTAGTATTTTTTACTCAGGAAATTGAGCTTGGGTACTACAACTGGATATTGATACAGTTAGTGCAAGCCCAGTCTAATTTTAAGGAGAACATATTTTTTAATGGTTTTCTTTCCTGAGCTGAATCATAGTAAAGAAAAACCACTGTGAAATAAATCAACTTGATGAAAAACATCACATGTCCCAAAGGATTAGCTCAGTTGGTCAGAACAGGGTGCTAATAATGCCATATCATCATCAGGAGTATTTACTCATCAAGAGTAAATCTTGTGAAATCTCTTATTTGGGGCAAGTAATATTGACATCTTTTAAAAATGTAATATAAGAATTGTTAAATATTTAAATATTTAGGCATCACCATCATTTTGAGAAGTATTGTCATTACCTGTGGGATTATGGGTTGGCATGAAAACATTTATTCCTGTAAATAAAGCAGATTTGAGTTGATCATATCGGTCCGTAACAGGTTTTAATTTATGAGGATGCCAGAGGGAATTATATTCTTTTGTCTCTGATCTCACCAGATGATGCTTTCCTCTTCTGGATGTCAGACTCTTGTCCTCTGGTTTTTGACATACTTTTGTCACTCATCTGTTGTAAATTGTACTCTGCTTATACTTGCCTGCTGGTGAAGGAGGTGTTTGGACCTGGGTGGCTTGGCTACCTAGCCTAAATTATACAGCCCCTCATTGGCCTGCACTGCCAGGATCTCAGAGAGCCTGGTTTCTCATCTCTCTGCTGATGTGCCAGGATCAAGATGCCAGCTGTCACAGATGGAGTGGCCCTTGATGACTAGTGCACCTCTAGGAGCACCCAGAAGACAAGCAGCTGGCAAGGGTTTAATCATGCCACTGTCAGAGCTTTCACTCTGTTTTTATCTGTGGACTGATACGAAACTGCAGTGTAGGATTTGCCAGGAGTCATTAATGATCATAACTTTCTCCCACACAATTACAGGACAATTTACATTTTATAAAGTAGTTGCATGTACCAGAGTAAAATTAGACAATCTGCTGCTTCCTTCCCTGGCAGAGCTGGGAAAATAAGCAAAAGGTCACAAATGTTGCTTGTCTGGTTCCCTACAAAGCCATCAATGGTAGCAAGTGGTAAAGAAGTAAGCAGCTTTTAAATAAAGGAAACCTGATGAAACAAAATAAAAGCTAAGTGCCAGCAGCCAGAACTTGGTTAAGGAGTATCCAGCACTGTTCATGTTCAAGATTTTTGAGTGAGTATTGGTAGCAGAGATGTTAAAATGTGTCTGTGAACTATTTTGCTCTGATGCATGGACAACCTCCTAGCTGCATACTGGAAAATCTCATGTATTTGTAGTAGCTAACCTGTAAGTTAACACGAGCTCAGGAATAAATATGTTGTTGCCTTGCATCCCTGCTAAGACTAATTTCTGTGTATTTTTATTTCAAGGGTGCTACTGGGTGCGTAGCTGGAGAGAAAATGGGTTTTCTCACAAAATCATGACAGCACAGTGAGCTGTTCATGCAGCAGTACCTATCAAAATGTTTCACCCCAAACTTGCCAAGTCTGAGATGTGGCACTGTGTATCTTATGGTAAGCTCTTTCAGAGAAGAGAGAGGGGACCCTGAGAGGGGTCATCAGGAGGAGATACTGGGGTCAGTGTGGGTTGGCCTGTGTGGTCCTTGCTGCCTGCATGGTGCCACTGACAGGACACATGCAGGAGGCAGTTGCTGCAGAAATGACATCTCTCACACAAGTTACTTTCAGGTTATTTACTGTTGAGATGCCTCTGGATCCCTGGTGGAACTGCTTGGCAGGGCTTTGGGCTTTGTACTTTGAAAACAAAAGCCCTTTCTCTCCAAGGTATAAGTGATAATTTGGTATTGAGGCAGAGCCTTCAAAAGTGTGTTTTATTCATCAACTGTCAGAATGTGTGAGGCTTCTTCCCTTAGCAAATGGTAACAAAACAGATGAAAGCCCTTACTTGGTGTTTGATAACATCTTTGAAAGTCTCATGGAGCCCTCTTAACAGTTGGTTGTATGTGGGATTGTTTTCCATATAGTCCTTCAACAAAGAAGTTACAAAAATAAATTCTATCAGTTTATCGGGCAGGAACATGAAAATGAAGGTTGCTAAGAGCCTGTGAGCAGTCTGTTATAACAAATGAGTGCCAGGAGATGTGGGCTTGCTTCAGGGTCTTTGCTACCACAGAGCATTTTAAGACAAGTATTATGATTTGATCATGAAAGGAGTAAGTTGAAAATTGTATCAGAACTCACAGAGCAGTTGTGGATATTACTTGTGTTTGACTGACAATATGCAAGGGAGAGAATGTAATGATACATCCTTGTCGCTCAAAGGCTTTATTTTTAGTCTCACTTTCACAGTTGTTTTCATCTCCACCACCATAAAACATTCATACACCATAAACAATTTAAGCTGTGCATGTTTGTTCCTGCAGTATAAACTGGAGTATGAAATTCACTTTACCATCTTACTGGTAATAAATTTAATACATACTGGTATCAGTTTGTCCTTAGGCCCAAATTCTACTTGACTCTCAGGTAGTCTCCTAAGTAATTAGCAGTGTGAAATAATGTCTTTCTAGTGACTGAAAGACTTTCAATTTTAGTTTAACTTAGATTTTATTAATTGATCCTTCAATATGTTCAATCTTTCTCCTTTTTTTTGCTTTAAAACAAAGGTGTAACAATCTGGATTGATATGAAATCTGGCATGAATTTTCATAGTTAATATTGCTGAGTCTTAAGGTTTCCCATGATTGCCAAAAAGTTGAAAGACTGTTGTAACTGAAAGCTTTTTACTAAAACCTAAAGCAAAGCAAAACTGATTTTCTAGTACTTAAAACCTCAATAAAATGTCCCATCATAAATTTTGAATTCCCAGGTTGTGAATAGGATATTGAGCCCATTGTTTTCAGACTCACAACTGTAAAATGCACATCACTAACAAGAACACTGCTGTTACTTCAGAAATTACACTGCAGCCTGTTTCTGTACCTTAACTCTTCTAATCCTTTCCACAAGGGACTCAGAATTTTAATCTTCAGATTTTTAATTTTTTTTTATAAGTGTCCTCTTACAGGCTGTTTTTTTTCCAGGGACTTCCAAAGAGGGATTTTACTAAATCCTTTTCTATCCCTGTCAACAAGTAAACCGTGCTAGGGTTTCCCTGATGTTCAGAAAGAGGAAAAAAAGTGTTTTAAGTTTTTCTGTATTGTGATATTCTGCAACACTTGGTTTGCTACCGTAGATGCTCACTCCTGACTGGAGCTGGAATTAGAATTCAACTAGGGAAGATTTTAGAGGAAGGGTCCTGTTCTATGAGTTCTCATGTGAAACTGAGGCATTTTTCTCTGTTGTCACTCAGGAACAAGGTGATTTTGCACACCTCATTTATAGCTAAAATTGGGAAGTATAAGCTACATTTTAGTGTTTGTCAGCACTGTTTTATAGAAGTTCCAGTTATTGTCTATGCAGAACTCTTCTTGCTTAACAAGTGAATTTAGAAACTGTTATTCAGCTACCAAAAAAATGTTTAATTTGAATCTTTAAAAATGGGCCGCCACAAATAAATTTAATTAGGACATGCTGTCCCAGAAAAAACTCCTGCTTGACTTTGAAGATCTGGAATAAAAGTAGTTATTAGACAACAACCAGCTACAGGAGAAAAGAGGCAGCAGGTTTTTTGGTTGTGAGTTTTGTTTTTTTAAAATTTAAATCACAATGTTTACTATTTTTTTCTTGCATGTTGGTATATCAGTTCAAAGTATAGCACAGTTCAGCGTGAATAAAACTTTATTTTAAAGTGATGGAAATGGGGCAGTTGTTGAATGTAATACTAGCAGCACTGAACTAACAAGCAATAATAATATTACATGTTAAGTTTTAAATACTTTGTCCTCTTCCCCATCCCTTTTTAATATTTAATTACATGTAATTGAAGGAAATTATCATATGGCACAAAAGCTGTCCTGAATGTTGTTTAATCAGAACGTGCTGTCTTCTCTCATGCCCTACATTTTAGTGTAAGCATAAATTTTCAATGTAATTGAACTACAAATACTTACTTTTATTCATTTTCTTTTCAGAAGACAAATGGATGACACTGTGACTTCCACTGGGTGTAGCTCACTAGAGTTTATTGAAATCCACCACTCTCCATACTGTAGCAGTGAAGTTCTTTTTTACAAAACAAGAATAATTTCTGCATTCGCTCTTTTAATGTGTAGTGTCACTGCAGTCACCTGCAGAGGTTCTAAGGTTAATGACTGACTTTTAGGACAAACTCAGTTTGTCACATCTACCTCTGAGTTTCATGTCCAGTGTCTGATTCCCAAGTCAACATGAATTGATAAATATCAGCTTTATTTTTGTTTTGTGTTTTTTGGGTTCTGTCTGGTTGGTTTTTGTTTTTTTTTTTTAATGGACCTCTCATGTTCTTACATCTTCTGGTAAATTTCAAGTGGAGATAATCCAGTAGCTAAATAACCTTTTTCTAACTCATCTTGCAGACCGAAGACATGGTTTGTGTTTGTGAGTGTATGCTCAGAAGAAATAGTTGGAAGTGATTTATAATGGAAAAAAATCAGGAGATGAGTAAATGCAAAAGTGAAGGGAGGATAGAAATAGAAGTAGCCTGTCTAGATGCAGCTTATTCAGACTCTCAAATTCAGACTCTCAAACCCCAAATGTCAGTTTTGATCTGAAAGTTCAGAGGAGTAGGACTTGTGTGTAAAATCTGTGGAGTGATCCCACTTCCAGTATCTGCAGAGGAGGTGGCAGGCAGATGGATGGTGGGGCATTGAAGGAGAAATGACATGCTGACAAAATCTGAAAGGCGTGGAGGACGTACTAATCACCTTTGGGGTTTGTGGAGGATGTGTTCTTTTCCCTGTGAGTTTCTGACAGTGTAGCACAGTGAAGAGATGTAGGGATGTGGCACAGGTTGAACAGAGACTCACATAGCTGTGTCTGGGCCTGAGCTCACGTATTTATTCTGTAGGTCTTAACACTTACCTGGCATAGCAGGTCCAAAATAGATCACCAATAGGAAAATTACATCTTGCTTTTTTCCTCCCTCATGCTGATCACTGCGGTGCTTTCTAAACTCTGAACTTTTAATGGGGAAAAGAGATATTAGTAAGTGATAAAATAGGTGTCCCCGAGCCAAGGTTTCACACTCCACATTTTACATCCCAAACTTGTAAGGTAAAGTCTTGCTGTGGTGGGGTAAATCTCTGTTTGGTCCCTTTAGAAGAGAGACAGCATCCTGCCTTTTCCTGTGAGCTGAAGTCAAAGGAAGGCTGGAGATGCTGAGCAGGGCAGGGTGATAAGTCTGGAGAGTGGGAGTTGCTGCTTCTCCTGCCAGGACAGGGCCATTGTAAGGGACTCTCATTCTCTGAGGAGATGCTCCTGTAGTAAAAGCTACATGAGCTGAAGAGAAACTAAATCTTTAGTGGCTCCCTCTTTGCAATGTCTCTTGACTAGGTAAGGCAACAAAGCTTTGATGGATGTATTGCTGGAGGTGGAAAATACCAGAACTTTTCTATGACTTGATGATCTGCTTGTTCCTAAATATAATTTTTCAGAGCAGCAGTGTAAAACTGAGCTAGTTTTAATCTCCTTCAGCACCCTGTCAAAGATGCTTCAAGAGATTGTGTGTCACATACTGGATAGCTTTCCTCGAAAGTCATGCTTCTTTCCAGTGCTAGTGGTCAGTTACTTTATGAATTGAGCTTCTGAAATCAATCACAAAAATCAGAGTAAGCCTCAACGGGCTCTTTGAAACAGCTCTTTTAAAGGATATGTTCCAGGTGTCCATATGGATAGATTATTTTAAACTCTTAGCACAATAAAATGCTTATATTCAGTTAAAACCATCTAATTAGATTCCTACTCATAGTCTCTTTTTCTCCATAAAAAGGTAATAGTATGTCTTGATTTTTATTTTATTGCAGTCTGGCCTATTTCATAGAATTGAACTTAACTTCATTAGGGAGTGCTTAACTTGGGTAGAAGCAAAGCTTAGTTTCTTACTTGCATTAATATGTAGTAATAATTCACTAAATAGACCTAACCCTGTGAGGATGACAGCAAGGTGCAACATGAACTACCGTGTTGTAATTTAAGATTAAATGTATGCAGCTTTTACACAAAGATTGTTCCTGTGAGTATGTGTAATAGGAAGGCCTGGAGGAAGTTGGAAAAGATAAATTTGCATGTAGTAGAACACTGAAAGACCTCCCCACAGTAGTATATAGGCAAGGGCAGATCGTACAGATCAGCTCATGCTGCCCTTGGTTTCAGTTTTCATAGGTGTGTATTTGGTGTAGCCTGGAAGTCAGTGGGAAGTGAGGAAGCTGCATGGGACCCTGTCTGAGCCAGGTAGCCAGCAGTGCTCACAGGGACCACAGCTATTTATTTGTTCTTTAAACAGCACCTTTTTTGTCATTCACATTCCTCATGACTTTAAAATGACTAAGAGCATATTCCAGCAATTCACAACTCAATAGAATTTGATTATATTTGGGTTGTACTTGTGAGGTAGCTCTTGGAAAACATCTTAGATGCCAAGACTTTCTTGGATTTTTTTCCATGTGGAATCCTAACTGTGACTTAAATCAGTGTTGCATAAGATTTGTTCTGTGATAGATTAATTTCTTAATTGTTACAGTTGCATAAAACAGATTTATTTTCCCCTCAGTCTGTCCAAATTTCTCATGGCAGACAGGAATTCTGAGCATTTGAAAATCCTGATATACTTTTTAAAAGGATTGAAGTGTCACATTGAAACTTTTATATAGTTTCTTTACTAGGCTATCAAGCATAAGACTGATGTGTTGCATTGTGTTCCCTTCCCTGGAAGTGTTTCAGGTAACATGGTTGTATGCAGGATATATTAAGCCCTAAGTAAGACAAAGGAACTGAATTATGTAGCTAAATTTGGTATTTATTTCTTGCTTGGTCAAGATGTTGGGAGGTTGGTGACATTGGCTTAAATGCAAGGTATGTATAGAGCCATGTGCAGTACAGTAACACAAAATGCTTTGTTTTCATTATCATTAGTTGCCTGTTGGATGGTAATGAGGTTGACTTGGATTCTCATGGTTAGCAATCAATAAAGTTGTTGTTAATCTCACTGAATAGATTAAAATAATGCATTATTTTGTGGAAAAGGACTGTTTATGTTTGTAATGGTAGGCAATCTCTGAAAGAAAAAGTAAATAATTTGAGATTTTTAATGGAAATTATGGTATTGTGTAATTTTTTTGTTAGTGTTTTAAAAATTATTTTTAAATGCATGTGAAAACTGTCTTCACTAATGATTCCTCTTAATAGAAAAGTAATATAAAGATACAGTCCTGCTCTAGGGTATTTGAAAATTGCCTCAAGTTTTCTAAGTAGCTCAAGACATTTTGACATGATAGGTCTAGGGATGTTGCAGTTTCTGTTACAAATTCATGTCACGTTTTGTATTACATTTGGTAAAGTAGAATTTACTTTTCCTCGTTTTATATATTCTGTGTGAATAGGAGATACCTGTCATTTAAGAGATAATTAATGATTATCTGTGAGTAAAATTTATCTTCTGTTACCTCTTAGCTGTTTGTGATAATGTTATGTGTGTCATGCATTGGGGGTTTTAGATTACTAGGATGACAAAAGCAAATAAAAATTATAATAATTAATGTGAAATAAAATAAAAAAAATAGATAAAATCCAAAACTCTGTCCTGCCACTGAAGCAGATTATTTCATTTGGTGTTCAACTTCATCAGAAAACTATTGAAGTCTTCTTACAGGCATATCTAAGTGAAAGTTGGTTAATAAATTCTGTTGTCGTCTTTGACTACAACTAACTTCAAATAACAGTGTGGGGATTTCTCCACAGTGATTTTGGGAGCTATTCACATCACTTGCGTCTCGTATTTACTTTAGCTACTATGCTTGAAATCAGGAACCTAACTTTTAATGAAGATTCTTTTGGCTTTCACCCTAAAGGAGATTTACTTATGTTCTATATGTTAGCTAGGCAGTGTGAATAGCCTTCATGAGCCAAAATGTGTATCCATGGTCATTCAGTCAGCTCCAGTGCACTCAGCAGGATTACATGGGTACAGTAGAGATCAGAATTTGTTTAGTATGCTCTATTAGCATACATTCTTCCATTGAGAATAGTAGTCTATTATATTATCCACTCCTTTTGTGAAATCACAAGGATGTGTGTAATGAAAATGAACATTATGGCATTTTTTTTATGCATGGTGAATTGTTTATAAAGTCCTTTGTGTACCCAACAAAAAACTCTCTCACTGGGAGAATTGGTTTGGGTGAGTATGTTAATTCTGAGGCCAGAGTAAGACTGTATGCTCATACTAATCAGTTAATTTTTGAAAGGAATTCCAGTAAAGTAAGTAATCTAGGCTGAAGACGTGAGCAATACCAGATACCCACTATAATTGGAGAAAATTGCTGTGGGCGAAATTATGTAGGGTAAAATGGGGCAATAAGCTTTACTGAGCCTTCCCTAGGGAGAGGAAAAAGAAGACCTTTGGCCTAAATTTACATTCTGAGAAAGAAAAAATCCATTTAAATTTCCTCCCATTAAATCTAATGTTACTTTTCCAACACCTGGTTGGAACCTCTGCTCTTGGAATTAGCAATTTGTTAAGAAACTGTAAACACTGCAGAGGCACTGGATATGGTAGCATTCTCTCACCCAAAATTAAAAGTACTCATCTGAGTCTTTCAGGCTTCTTTTTTACTAATACTTGAACTATGTGGATTTAGATATAAACATCTGGTTTTGTATGCTTTACTAGTGTTTCACATGTGCTTTCCTTTATATAGAATTTCTTGTAGAAGATTCTAGCATAAGAATGTTAAACAAAATATGCCTGTTCTGTACATAAGGAGAATGTGAAAGTGAAAGTTGGGTGTTAAAACTACGAATGCAGAAGCCTAATTGGAATGCATGTTGTGTGAGAGATTTGTGCAGTGGTTTCCCTGCTTTCTGAGAGGTAATTACCATGACAGCTAGTTGTTAGAACACTTAGAATGCATATATGAAGTCATCATTGAGAGATGTAAAAAAAAAAAACCCTGTTAAAGCAAGTGAAGTTTTGTTGAAGGAGAGAATCTGCAGCAATAATTCCAGTGTCAACAAGTCCTGTTTGGTAGCAGATTTTTCTCTGTGCACAATGGTTGTGGAATGAAAACCTCCGTGGGTTTCAGGAATCTTGGCCAACAGTTCCATAGAAGAGAACTGAACTGTGTTGCAAGTGGTTTGACAGTGTGTCTTTGTTGTAGACAACAGTAAAACAAGGCCATATTATTGCCTGAAATGGGTGATAGGTGTTGAAAGCTTTGTGACACTCAGGTCTTAATTCAGAAGCGGTCTTAAAGAAATGGAATTTATAGTTCCTGTTTAAGATCATTAAGTTCTTTTTATGACTAATAATGTGTTTTGTTCAAGATGATGTTTCGGGACAGCCAAAACCATTTTTAATTTAATGTTTGTTTTGTAGATTTGTTCAAAGTATAGAGGGTATCCTCTTTCAGTTTGGTACACTTGTAGATGTCAGGAAACTGAAGAGTTAGAGCTCGAGGAACATCCATCCTTGCTTTCAAATTTACCAATGATTAAAACATTTTCTTTAGTGATAAGCCTTCTGCTTTTGTCCAGTGGACTTGTATCCATAGTTCTGATTGCAAAGACTAGGGGAAAAATATTTTCTGCCTTCGTGGGAGCATTCTGCAGCATAAGATACTACAGTTTAAGGGGTTAGCTAACTGCAGCTGGGATAGTCATTCTTGCTCTTTCCTCTAGTGAATATTCAGTATTGTGTTGCAAATCTGGCCAGGTCTCCTTGATCGAGGTCTCATGTGAATGACTCTGGACTTTGATCTCCACTGCTCCAGGGGAATACAACTCTTACTGTAGCTCATAAAGCACAACCTGATCTTTTGTGCAGTTGATTCTGAATGTTAATGCCAAGATCTTAATGGATTAGAAGCTCCCAGGAAGGCATTAATGTTTTGTGACAGGAATTTCTTTTGCA
Source organism: Pseudorectes ferrugineus (assembly GCA_008033365.1). NCBI lineage: Eukaryota > Metazoa > Chordata > Aves > Passeriformes > Pseudorectes > Pseudorectes ferrugineus. The sequence continues at coordinate 439 of QWTY01020811.1, read as the reverse complement.
GAAGATGGCCCTGCTTTAGGAGATGTTAGATGGGTGCTTCAGCTCATCTAGAGCTTCCATGTTGCTCTTTATTTTACTGTGCATCATCTTTGCAGTAAATAGTAAAAAGCTATATGGACTTCTGTGAGATGTCTTTCCTCAAAAGGAAACAGCAGAGAGTGAAATAATATGTCGTCCATACGAGGCCCTAAATTGTGTTTCCCTTCCAGGATAGTGATAGTCTTGGGTTGGAAGATGAATTAAAATATTTGGCATGTTCTACATGATACAGAAGGAAACGCTCATGCAAATGCCACAAAACAGTATCAATTATTAAAACTAAGGTATAGAATGAACTGGTCATGCATAAAACTTACTTCAGGCTTTATTATTTGAAGTAGCTAGATGTTTTCATTATTTCCAGAGGTGTTGTACATAATTAATTTATCTTTTTTTTTAA
>QWTY01020810.1:0-20130 GCA_008033365.1 Pseudorectes ferrugineus | reverse complement strand
GCAACAAATACTCAAGTCAGGCCTTGTGGATAGTGTCAAACAGATAAATGCTCAAGGAAATCTTGACAGTTGGCAAACTTCAAATGCCACATACTAATTAAGAAGAGCCAGATTTAGCCAGGACGTGTGTGTAGCTCTCAAATAACTTCCCATTACCCCTCCTGAGTCAGTATTGCCTACAAGGTAATTTAACTTACTGTCTTGTCTTCCCTGTTGATAAAAAAATAATCTCTTCCTCTGAGACACCTAAAGGATGATCTGCTGAAATACATGCCTAAATAATTATCTGTCGAGGAGACTTTTTTATATGGTGAGTCATCATTCACTGTCACTATAAAGGGCTTGTTCTAATTTTGAGACCCTCATTAGAATTAAAATATCAAACAAAGTATATGCCTCTGACAGCTTAGTCCACCAGAATTGCAGCAGGAATTCTGTAAAGCAAGAAGAAAACAAGGAATGTTCTGAAGCCACAAGTCGAAAATATACAACGGTTTCAGCACAGAGTGAAGTCAGAGTTCAAGGTACAGAACATTTCAGTTCAACCTGCTTGGGGGAATTTTCTCTTACTAATTGTCTGTAAGCAGAAGAGAAAAATGTCGAGAAAAGCAAAGATGCAAAATATTGTACTCCAGTGCAAACGTCCATGGTACCTCCAGGGAAGGAACAGAACGTAAGATACTAGATATAAAAAGCAATAGTTTTTCTATTTTATTATTATTGTGGAAAAGAAGGTAGGTTTGGGATTACAGAGGCTCTTCTAGGATGCTTTATTGGTTCCTATGCAGACTAGCATGGAAGAAAAAATTTGGAAAATAATCTAACAAGAATGCTGAGTGATTTCCAGCTCCCAGCTGAAGTCAGGTTCTCATACTCTTTCTTCCAACCACTTTTGTATTTCATTTCTTTTAGAAGACACAAATGTAGCAAGCTAAAATTAAAAAAAAAAAAAAAAAGAATCCCTTTCCTCAAGGTAAAACAGAGCTCAGTGTGACATTGGACTCCAGAAGTCAAAGTTGGAGCAGAGTGGGAGGAAGCAAACTACAAAGTCTTGAGGAGTTGGAATCTCCACAGAAAAAACCTGCTCTTTGTGCCTAATCTCAGCCATTAGGGAGAAATGCTTGGTTAGTAGGATTTATTTAAACCATACATCAGAACAGTTCTTTGAAAGAAAATTTGACTTTTGACTCAAAAAACCCATTGAACTGGAAATGGATGCTGAAAAGCTGAAAACCTCAGTCTGTGGCTGAGAATAGCTGTAACTTAATGGACTTAGACAAGTCAGGGCTTTTCCTCAGAATGTTAGGGAGCAGCGCAGGGGAAGTTTAGGGTACAACTAAAGATGTTAAGTGTGTGGGTTACCTGCTTATACAGCAATTGTGGAAAAGGAATTACATCAGCATAATTCTGAAAGTCGGTTTATACTAAATACATGTGAGCTGCATAACCTAGTTTGTATTTATGCTGCTTTTCTCACCGACTGGATCAGCCTTAGGTGGGTACAGCTGCTCCTGCCACAGACAGACCTGAGACAGCTGCTGGGACCTCCTTGCCACTGTGGGGAGAAAAAACACTGGTTCTTCTTTCTCAGAGTGTCTCTTGGCTTTAGGCTGAACTGTAACTCTGATGACATGGGGGTGATTTTCTCCCCAGCTCCCACTGCTTGATCTTGGTGTGAGGAACTGCTTCACATCTATTGAACCAATTTGGCTGCTACTTCACAGGGGTTTACCCAAATGCCATCACCTGCCAATAGTTGACCAAGGAAAAACCAAGAAAGGAAAACCCCTAGCCCCAAGATCCTCACATTTATGCTCCTGTCTCATGTCTCTGCAATGCTTTGATGATAGCCCTTGTTTCAGTGTCCCACACCTGAAACATCCCCTCCACATTACTTCTCTGCTTACCTTCATATCCCCTTCCTCAGCTGTAAATATCTTCTTTCCAGCTCCAGAAGAGGTTCATGTGTATCAGTTGTCGGTTAAATAGATACAGAAGCAATTGATAAGAGATATATAGCCTGGTTCCTGGAAAATAAACATATTTCTGCCTTTATTTTCTTTACACCTGCTCCTAATGTCTCCCTGCTTCCTCTTTGCTTTTAAGCATTGTGTGTGCGACCTCCATATACACAGACACAAAAATACCCCAACAAACAAACAAAAAATCCCTCATCAAAGTCTTAAATAAGTTCAAGAAGTGTGGATAACTCATGGATATTTAGCATTGCAGTGAATGGTTGTCCCCTCTATATCACACTGAAGATATTCATACAGCTCTGTCATGGCTCTGCTCAGAGAAAGAAACCCCTTTTTGAACTGTGATATTTAGGGTTCATCCATGTTTTGCACAGCCTATACCTGCTCCCAGTTCATGCTCAGCAGCAGCAGCACCTTAGAGGTTTCCTATCCGCTGCCTGAACAACAACAACAACTCACAGTTCCTGACATTTTTCTTCCCCTTGAGAAACCTGCTTTCTGCTTTGAGCCCAGGTCCAGGTAGAGTTGTGCCCATCACTACAGTGCTGAGCTCTGTAAATGGTGAGCTGTGGTACAGAGGCACCTGGGCTTGGGCATCCACACAGGGGGCAAGGAGCTGGGCCTTTGCTTTGACATCTTGCCTGTGCCAAAGCCTGGAGAGATGCCCTGGGAGCTGCTCTGGCAGCAGTGGAAATGTCACAGTGTGCAGGGGGTTGGCTGGTTTTGGTGTTTCCCTCCATCCCAGTCCTCATCCCCATCCCTCCCTGTCCCTCTCCAAGCCCCTGCCCTGGAACTCCCATTTCAGAAGCTCACCCAGCCCCTCAACCCCATCCTGTGGCAGCATCCCCCAGGTCCTCATCACTGGCTGCCCCTGTCCAGGCAGGTCTGTGCTGCTGAGCTGCTCAGCCATGGGCAAACTGTGGGGGCTTGGGGCTCCCTCTCCACCCTGCGGGCACAGGCTGTGCCATGAGTGACTCTGCACGAGGCACCTTCCTCCAGGAAATCACCATGTGGCATTTTACCCTGGCTCCCACTGTCGTTCCTGACTGATCAACACTTGCCTGCTGCCCAAACCTCTCCTGGGTGCTCCTGCACAGCTGCCCTGCTGAGCTGGCTGGGACCTGCTCAGGAATCACTGTGTGCCACTGGAACCTGGCAAGAACAACACCCCTTGCCTAGGGATCACCGTTTTTTGAGGTTTTTTATAAGATGTCTGCTCTGTAGTGGCTGAACTTTTGTGTCAACTGTCCCAAATGTAGCAGAAAATACTTTATCTTACACATATACACACCTATATATTTTATTTACTTATTATATTATAAAGCAGTCAGGATTAGATATATTTTTAAAGGGTCCTTTTGCTCCTTGTTGCAAAAATTAGGCTTACAATTATTGATTAGTATGGTCCATCACATTCTGTGTTACTGCCTTAAAGAAAACTGCTGTAGCAATGGTTCTAAGTTTGTCTTGTGTAGCATTTGATTCAATGGGCACATGTTGTCACCAGTGTCTTTGAGTCATTTTATGACATTTCCTTTGCTGGGTTCTGTAGAGACTTCTGTAATATCTATATCTTATATTAAAAAAAAAAAAAAATCCCAAAATATTTTTCTTCCAACCCAGACTAAGGTGACATCCAGCTACCTCTGATTGTTATTAAACTGTGCAAGTTGCCAGCTCTGCTGAAAGTTTTGTGAAGTTTCAGCAACTTCTGAGTCAGCCTGTAATATTTGTGGTTTTATGTGGAAATTGTGCCCAATCAACAATGAATGTGAATGCACAGCTTTGGGCAAAATGTGGATATGTAAATGTATCTGCATTGACACTGAAGAAAAATGTCCCCTTTATTTCCTTATAAGGTGAGTCTTATACAGCTGAAATATAGAGCTATGAAAATGATGAGAAATTACATTTTATTTGAATAAATTAAGGATGAAGATAAATATTTTTCTGTATTCTCCAGCTGGGTTCATTTCTCCTGTACTAGTTCAGTCCTGCCTAGCACTGCAGCGACAAACAGAGTGCCATCTCGTGGATAAAGACCTGAACTCAATAAAACATGGACTTGTCTTTTCTCCACTGGTTGGAAGAAAATGCATTATGGTGTACAAAATGACCCAGGATAGCAAGCTTCATGCACAAGCATTGGTGGTTTTGGACAATTCTTCCCTCCTGATACACAGCAACAACCCCACTGGGGGTGTGCCAGATGGCAGCACCAGTGCAATCCAAGCATATATTTCCCTGGAGTGTATTATTTTGAATTATGCTGGTGGTAATATGTAGTAGATATTCACTTGGTTGGCTTATTAATAGAGAACAATTTCCCACGGTGGAAAATGTACCATTTTTATCATGGTATGTTAATTATAATATTTCGCATGCCAGTAAAGATCAGTCACAACTTATATTTAGAGAAAGTCTGAATGATTAAGAACATTCCTGTAGCTTATGTTTTAATCCAGTTTTGGAATAGAGACAAAATCAGTACTGCCTGCCTATTAATAGCTGATAAACAAATTTAAGGCATATTTCTGTGCAATCTGTCCATAAATTAGGTTTAAAAAAAGAGATGAATTGCCATACCATAGCATTCAATACACTCTCTCTGCAGTATCACAAACATACACATGGATTTCCTTGTTCCCTCTACATGCTGGCCAGCTCCAGTAAATGGCTAAACCATAAATTGAAATCTGATCCTCTGCTCATATTTTTATCTGTGGTTGCATCCATGCCTTGGCCTTCTGCACATTCTTACACAGCCAGAAAGCGTCCCCACACTCTTCCCAGGCTACCTGTGCCTGCTTCCACTGCCTGTGCATTTCTTCTTTCCCTTTAACTTGACCAGCAGTTTCCTACTCAGCCATGTCAGTCTCTTGCCTTCCTTGCCTGATTTCTGGTGCCTGGGGATCGAGAGCGCTTGTGCTCCATGGAAAGTGTCCTTAAAAATCTGGAGTAGGGAGGAAATTGCTCCTTTTGCAGTCTACTGGCCCAGCTATGTCATCTAGCTGAACTCTGAGATGCCAAACAGACCCAGCGAGTGCATCTGGGCTTCCTTTGGCTTAAACTGTTGTTGAATGAAGGGCAAACAGATTGGCCCGTGAGAAATAAGGGCACTGCAGTTTTAGCCACTGAAATTCTCAGGTTCCTAATGAAACTTATCAAATTAATCTCACTACAAAGCAAATTGCAGTGTAAACAAAGCAGAGTAGCCTAATTTGCTAAACCGATCTGGGTGATTTGCTCCTAATTCAGAACAATTTCAAGTGAAAACAGAAGAAGTGTTGTGCAGCTTTATGTTGAATGCCTTTTCCATGATTGTAAGCTGTAAAACATTCACCTCATTCACTGAGGACAGAAACAAGGCATTCACCCAGAGTCAGGCCAGCTCTTCACTTGGTTAGCAGCAAGGGTAGCCCTGCCAGTCAGCTCATGGGCAGTGCTATCTTTACACTCACAGGGAGGCTGGAATGTTTTCTGTGTTCTCCTATTCCACAGTAAAGACAAGGGCTTGGATTCAAGCAAACCTGCAAACACTAAAATCCCTGTGCCGGGTCTCTGAGCTCTTTCAAGGGCGAATGTTTATCTCACAACAAGCACTGTGGGGCCAAGGACTGCTTGGTTTAGGTTGTAGAACCAGACAGTTCCTGCTTAAAAACTGACTTGAGCAAAGCCTGTTTCCCCTGCTGCCTTAGCCACAGTTCCCAGTTCTGTCCCTGCCGTGGCCTGTTATTTATCTGCTGAGAGGTCCCTGCAATTTAAAGTCCATTAGCTGCAGGGCCATCAATCTGTGACAGAAGCGTGTTGTTTTCTGTCCTAGAGCCCAATTCCTGACTGAGGACACTCTGCAAGATCTGAGCAAATTGAAGATAAGTACGTTCTTATCAGATGGATCCACAAAAAGTTACCAAACATTGAATAATATCTAAAGGCTGTACTCTTGAAAAATAGGCTGTTCATTGTGTTCATGAATGAAAAATTACAGATAGAGTAAGTTGCAAATAGTAGCTTTTCTCCCTTCTTATTAATAGGGGTAGTTTCTGCTTCCATTTACATCACGTGTGCTGCATTCTTTCAGATGATCATTAATTTGGTTTTGCTGAGAGCCAAATTTTGACATATACTCTTAAATCAAATGAGGAGCTCTTCTAACCATTCCACACAGCAGTACCAGGTAGCTCTTTAGCAGATTACTGGGTTTTCCAGACCTGTTAACTATTGATTCTGTAGAAGGGACAATATTAATAGCTCCTTGGTGGATTTCAGACATTGAGTATATACAAAATGGTAAAAAAGTTTGTGGAACCTCTTAGACATATGCTGTGTCTAGTCTCACTGATGCAGCTCTGTGAAAAGCAGTGAAGCAGACAGGATCTGTCAACAATTATTCATCAAATGCCTGATTTGTTAAATATTGCATACAGATTGCCTGCTGAATAACAAGAAGCCAATTCTGGAGCTTGCTTCAGTGTAATTCAGAGCTCCTCACAATCAGCTATTAACATCTGGACTTTCGAGTATGTTAGACCAAGCTACCAAGCTATTATTTTAATTTCATTGCTGCTTTCTTACAAGTTTCTATCTAATTAACTATAATAGTGCTATTTGAAAAGCTCTCAATCTTTTAGAGCAGCTTAGAAGCAGTGCTAGCTGTCTTGGAAAATCAGTCAGTTGTTTTGATAACTTGAGTGATTAATACGCTGAAATGCAACCACCTTATTCTAGACTCAGAATTGTTGAAACATAATGCACAATGCATAAAAAAGCTCTTTGGAAAAACACTGATGCTTTAAGCATTCCTCAGTTTGCCAGCTCTAGGAGAAGAAACAATGAAAATAGCCAAGAAATGTTCTTCCTTAGTGAAACTGCAGAAGAAGACCCTTTTCTACAATGAATAAATTCCCTTTCCTTGATGAAATAAGTATGGGTTTGATCCAGCTGCTACTCCATCAGAGAAAATGAAAGTGGAGACTGCCATAGTAGATGGTGCATATTCCTTCATGGGTAGACAATAATGAAATCACTGAAGGGGCATTTTTAAAAGAGGCACTTTCAAAAGTAAAAATCTTACCAGAGAATTTTGAGACAGAGGTTAATGCCCATAAATACTTTTCATATATTTATACAGGCAACTTTTCCTGTTCTTAAACTCCAAACAAGGTTTTAAGATAGATCTGTGATGATCTCTGACTCACTCAGTGTTTGAGCCCAGCTGTCCATGAGTGCTGGCGTGTTGTTCAAGGCTTTCCAGGAACTGTGGAGCACGGACTGCTATGAAAAGTCCTAAGATCCCAAATAGAGGTGGCTGCTAAAAGCAGATTTACTCATGTAATTGTGACATGGGCACGTTCACTTTCCGAGTCCAACCTGAAACATGTGATTGGAATCTTGAATTGTGAAAAAATTTGTGTCCCAAATTCACAACACTTCTTCCAGAGATTTTCCAGACCTTCAACTCCAGTTTCTGTACAAAGCAGGGAATAATAGCATTAGGCTAATGACAATCAAACCAGGAACAAGCACTGAGGGCTCTTCAGATGGGAAGGACAGATATTTGCATTCACTTCAGTTGACTCCCAGCACAATTCCTCCATTTCTCAGAGGTGACAGGATAAAGTCCTTGCAGATAATGCTCTTCCCTGGCCCTTGTCAGTCTGGTATGTTCTGTTCAATTTTCCCAGGCAATGAGAAGGTGCTTACAAATAGCACAGCTTTGCATTAGTTGAGTCTGTGGTCCGCACTAGTACAGTAGACTCCAATTTTAACTAAGAGATTTTTAGTTTTTCACACTGATTCTTGTACATAGAGTTCTCTATTCTTCTCTTAAACAAGCCCATAAGCAAACAAGCAAAACCCCCAAAACTGAAAACACAACACCAAGAAGACTTAGTAATGATTTAAAGTGGAGCTGGAAGGGAGATGGGAAATGGGTTGCTAATGTTAAGTACCTCCTGCTGTCAGCTGGAGCTTAAGGCACATTAGAACACAGTCCCAGGCCATGTATCGGGGTTGACTGATCCTGTAGAAGAATGAGGAGTAAACCCAAGCCTCTGGAAGCAGAGACAGAGCTTTCATTGCCTTAGATCTAAGAGCTCAGGTTGGGTTCTTCTGCCGTGGTGTTCAAGTGTCAGGCGAAGGGATCCAGCAGACGTAAAACTGGAACAGTTCTGCCTGTACCAGGAGCAAAATGTACCAGGAGCTTCCTCTCCCCATCACCTCCTACCCACCTGGATGCCCTGCACAGGGACTGTGTACCTCGTACGTGCTGGCTCTGTACTCTGGCAATGCACATCCACTGCTCGTGGCCTCATTCAGGTCACGGGGAGTCTCAGGGCCACCCCTGGGTGGTGACACGCAGACACCCACCGTGGTTTGCAGACAAGTGCAACACTGCAGGGCATTTTCCAGACTGCTGTAATGCTGTTTCACTACGAGGTACAAGGGCAGGCTAATTTCTGCAGAGTGAAAAACTTAGCATTTTTAAGGAGCCGTTAAGCAAACAGCAACTCACCAAGCAAATCGCTGCTTGCCCTTTCTCAGACCCTGATTTTGCTACCATCCATTGCAGTGAAAATAATTATGTCAAAGAATGCATAACTAGTCTTGGTGTATATCAACACGGGCTTCTGCTGTGCATCCAGATAGATCTCTGGCAGCTTCACTGGGGCTCTCTAATTGTCGTTGATTAACCTAGACATAATGATAGGAAGCTGCAAGATTGTAATGGAGATGAGAATTTCACTTAACAAATGGCCTTACCGGGTGCTCTTCTGTATATCTGTGTTTGCTGCCTCACTCTTGAGAAACAGGCTGGAGAGAATACAAGAGAGGTGTTGAAATAAAATCATAGGACATGTAAGCTCAAAGCACTTCAGAGATGCAGTGAACCAAAATGTCCTTAAAACCATAGGCCTCACTCTCTCACTGCACGTGTGTTTTGATGGTTCTGATTTACAAATTGTTTGGAAAAAGAGAGGATTAAAGTTCCTGTTATTTGTCATTTGAACCCCTCAAAGTAGATCACAAGGGAAAGTGATGTGATATTTCTAGTCAGACAGACCAGCACAAAGGCAGATGTAGCAGGAACTGTGGCTTAAACAAAGCATTGATAGGAATTTGAGAGCTGAAATCCTTGATCAGGTTACACCACCATATCCATGTTTATTTATACAAAAAAGGCAATTAATGCAAAAACCCCCACATACCTCATTTTTATTACTTGAATAAAAGTTCAGCAACTAGAGACCCTCAATGATCAGAGTCTGCTCCAAAGACCTTTGCATTAAGGAGGCACTTACTCCTGATTTTAAAAAACAGGCTCATTCTCTCTTCCTTGGTTTTTCCTTCTGACGGGTGATGGGGTGTTAAAAACAGAATACTGTGATGATTCATAAAATGTGTTATAAGGAACATTATCAGCTGAGATTAATGTTATATCATGTGCAATATTTATTGTCAGAACAAGTGGAAATGTTTTCTAAAATTTAAATTTCAGCTATGAACTTTGGCTAACTTTTGCAAATGCAGATGCAAAACTGTCAAAGTGTTTTCTGAGTTTGGCTTGCCAGCTTGTTCCAATTTATGTTTATCCATTTGCTTTCTCAATTTCTTTTAGATGCAGGAAGTTTTTAGAATTTATAAAGTCAGCAAAAAGTTAGATTTTCCATTCATATGTGGTAGCTTTGTTATGCCTTAGTCTGGAGAAAGAATCTGAAAACCTCATCTTTAATGTTCTTTTCCATAGAACTGTCTAGTGATGCCACTGCAATGTAATAGTCCCAGGATAAATGTTTTGGGGTACATTTCCTTACTCTGTTCTCCTGTACTTCATATCTTATCATTTCAACTTTAGGATTATCAGCTCTGCTTAGCATTAGGTATTGTTGTGAATTAGCTTTTCAAAAATAACGTTTCTTTTAAATATACTTATTTTAATTAAAAATTAAGTCATTGGGGAAATACAGAGAAAAATGATTAAATGTTGGGTAGGGATTTTTCATATGATAGAGATGTCACTTCTTGAAAGAAATCCAGAGCTGACAGAAGTTGACAGAATAAAGGCCACAAAATTCAGCTGTTCGCCTCTATGATGCCCTTGGGGAATACTGATTCTCAGCTCTGACTACAATAATAAAACCAGGTTTGGAAGGTTCAAGAATGTCCCCATTCTAACACCTACTCAGCGAATCTCTAGAACTGAAATATTCTTTTTCCATGATTTAGAAAACAAACACGAGAACACAAACATAAATAGATGTTAATGAGAGATGGACTCAAGGCGTGCACTAAGGAGAACAATAATGCGAGCAACTGCTTCCCAAAGCTGGATAATAAATAGTCTGAGCAGCATGAGTTTGACTTCATTGCTTTATAGACTTGCTCCCAAACTGCACTTTTTAATGCCCAGCCATGTTTGGGTACAGGTAGAGAAATGCTACTAAAATTCTGGTAAGCAGTTCCAAAAAAATTAGATGCTAAACCAGAACCTGACTGGCAGCCCCAATGCCACTGACCACTGACCTTGGCTGAAACTTGGGCCATTGGATGCATGTACCCATATGGGCCTGCCAGCCACAAACCAGATTTAAAGGGCCAAAGGGATACAGATAAAGACCTTTTCAGCTTCTATTGTATTTCACTGTGCCCCTGTCAACACTAACAAGTTACAACTTGAGGAGGGAAACAGTGCTTGAACAGCATTTCATGGTGTTGGATAACTGGTTTTTGAACCTGTAGTATGAGCTACTGCTGATTTGCTCATGGAAGTTATTTTTGAAAGACACTACATACTGAAATAATTTACACACTTAAAATAGGAAGGCATCAAAACCCTTTATTTTAAACGATGCTTAGTCTGACTGGCTTCACTAAGAGATGCATTACATCTTGACTTTGTCCAAAAATTACTTCACGACCTCAATGAAAACCACAGGGTTACTAGCAGGAATGCTATCAAGGAAATAAAGTTACATCCACTGAAATCCCAATGAAAGTTTTCTTCAATACAAGAAATGATCTTAGAGATAAACAGCACAAAAAAAATCATGAGAAAAAGGCACAAAGTCAATACAGCATGTTTTCAGAACAAACTGAAAAGGGGAAAAATGAGATGTCTTGGATCCCTTGGCATCTGTAAACATCAAGAAGACATCACACTTGGGCTAATCTCAAGGCAAAGCAGCCATATAAAGTAAATCTACAGGCTATCTAAAGTAAATCTATGGGCTTTCTTGGCCTTCTAAAGTATGGAAGATAATAGAAGAATAAGAAGATAAAAGGAAGTCCTCTTTCTTTTTTGTTAAAAAAAGTTACTTTAAAGTAGGGTGGACTTTTTTTTCTCTCACTTTGTAGGATCTATTTTAAATGACCTATTTAAATGTTCTGCAATTATGGTGCTTTTGTATATTTTCCATGCAAAGCTAACAGAAAGGGAATCCCTTGAAGTCATGGTATTTTAACCAACCAAAGAATAATCTTCTTTTTCTTTCTCTCTGAATTCTTCATACAAGGTGTCTTAAAATAGATAAGACAGGTTCATTACCGTTGTCATAATTGTCAGCTTCTGTCAGTTCCATTAGTGGATAAAGGTGTCTCCGAATATTACTCATGCACTCCTAGCCAGCCCCCCAAACTCTGTACAAGCCTCCTAAAACCATTCCTCTGCTGCTGTTCTCAAACCTCAAACCTGTTCTCTCAAACCTGTTCTTCAGCTATTTACCACCTCCAAGGGTCCCCTTATTACAGCATTTCAGTTTTTTCCACCTGATCCTCTGCACTGCTTCTGGTTTACTCTAGTGATATGTTAATATCTGAGTATCTTTATTGATTTATTAATCACTCTTTTAATAAAATTTATTTCCCCTTACGTTTGGAGCATGCTGGCTTCAGATTTGTCTGTGAGGTTGGTTAAACTTCACACCTTGGAGAGGACCTGAAATGTTGTATGTCAGGGCAGTATTCAGGTCGTAGATCTCGAGATTAGGCAAGACATTGGTTTTTTATCTTTTTTGTTATGCTCAATGTGTCTACAAGCATATCCTCCTCTTGGCTTAAGAGGATTCCAATAATGCCAGAATTTGCCTTTAGACTACGAGGTTTCCATCATTCAGGCACCAGTTTAGACTTTTCACATTAATCTGCCTTTGATTCTTTCACTATTTAGTAAATATGCATAAATGTTTCTTCTGAAAACAAGATGTCATGGACATGTGGAAGAAAATATATTTTTCCTTTTTAAATGTTGAAAGGCACAAGAGTGAGAAAATACAGTCTTTTTTTCCAGTGAAGTGAGGAAACTCAACAGACGTTTATTTTTCTTCTTTACTTTTCCATCTAAACTTTGATTAAAATTAAATTTACATGACTGTGAGCTGCAGTAGGCATTGTAAAACATTTAACATACGCTGTTGCTGTGTGTTTAGTCCAGATCATCCTCCTCTTAGAACTTGTCCCATCTCTCTGTCACCCCATGAATGTCTGGGGCTCACGTGACTAATCACACACCATCTATAACACATGCTCGAGTGTTACAAGCCAGCTCAGGTCACTAATTTGGTTGAAAATTAGCCCAATCTAGAGAAAAAAAAAATGGTCATCTGGGCCTGGTGAGCTGGTTCAAGGAGAGTCCAATAAATGCCAGAGATGGCATGAGAGTTTGACAAGACCCTTTGGCTTGTCATTTGAAAAACTTCACTGCTCTGAATAATTCTTTTATCCACCATGAAATCTAGCTTTACATTTTTAAAAGATATTTCTGGTTTTTTCTGTCTTCCTTTTGATGGTTCAGCTCCTGTTCCCCGGTGTGTCCATGCAGTGGAAGGCAGCAGAGCTGCCTGTACATATTGCTGTGCTTAAGTCTTTGCTAAGGTGAAGAAGATTTCATTTTACCTGCTTTTGGAACAGTCTGGACTGGCTGCTCATGCCCCAGAGACAATTACAGGAGGCAGACAGGTAATGAGAGGACATTCCTCCCTGCACCCAGATGGGGCTGAAATTTGTAAAGAGGGTGAGACACCCATCTCAAATACAATCTTCCCTGGGAACAGAACATACGTCAGGGAAGATTTAGGTCGGATATTAGGAGAAGGTTCTTCATCCAGAGGGTGTTTGGACACTGGAACAGGCTCTCCAGGGAAGTGGACACAGCACCAGCCTGCCAGAGCTCAAGAAGCTTTTGGAAAGCACATGGTGTGATTCTTGGGGTTCTCCTGTGAAGGGCCACGAGCTGGTCTTTGATGATCCTTGTGGGTCCCTTACAGTGCAGGATATTCTATTACTCCATGATCATTTTGATACAGTGTCAAAATGTTTGTTGCTAAAAGCAAACATCTTTTTCAACTACAGGTTCAGCATCCCTTCCCTGAAGACATTTTATATCAGATCAGCACTGGTCTTTAATCATTAAGTTAAAAAAAAGACACAACTTAGGTACTGAAGTAGCTGCAGTTTCTTTCTTGAAAGACCATGCTCCTACATTCCTTTGCAGCAGTCTAGAGGCAATAGGAAAGGCAGTATTGGCCCGCTTTTTTAAAAACAATAATAAAAAAGTCTGTTAGCTCATGAGCCTATGGAGGCTTTAATTGAAATTAATAGAAAATGCAAAAGTAGAGGAAATTAGGGCAGCTGCAAAAGAAACCCCAGAAGCAAAAGCAGATTAAAGTAGAGCAATGAGCAAACCCATGCAACAACTTAATTTTGCTTCAGATGTTTCCCCCTTGGTGTAACTTTTTCCCCAAATCAAGCAACAAGTCTAAAGCACATGGTTTCTTTTGCAGATGCCTATTAATTCTACCCAGTGGTCCTTCAGCTGATGAGCACAGGAACTGCAGTAGCTGGGGAGTGAATCTCCCAGTGTGCTGAGAGACAGGAGTAGCTGGCAAGTTGCTCTGGGCTTGTTTCCACGAGGTCACAGCTTGAAGCTCTTCATCCAAGAGACAGCACCTGCCTAAACTTCAGCAAAACCAGAATCTTTATTTTTCATTCTAAAGATTGAATGGCAACTGTTTTATGTTCTTTCTTATAAGCTTTATTCTTTAACTAGCCAAGAAATAAAGTAAGAGACCTTTCTGCTTGCAGGTAGCTTTATGAAGGAGTTATTCCATCAACCTTTACACATGTGAGAAGCCCCATTTTGGTCTGTGGAATTCCAGCAGATGATAGGAAACAGTCTCATATGTGAGAGGAACATGGAGGAGTGAGGATTTAAATTAGAATGTTCTAAATTCATTTTAGATCAATGTCAAGTGACCTCAACCCATCCAATCCTGACTGGAAGCGTAGCAGGTATGGTATTCATGGCATAAAAGATTTCCCTTGCTCCACTGTTGAAGACAAAGTTATTAGGAGCAAACAAAGAAACAAGTCTTGTAACACAATATATATTCTCCCCTTCTTAAAGTACCTCTTTCCTTCTTATCCTCTAACATCTCCAACCACAGTCAAAGTTCTTTAAATTTTCTCTGCAGTTCTTTTATTCAGTTAATAAGCTGTATGCTCAGGGAGAATGAAGTGTTATTTCATGATTTGGTGTATTCAATAATGTCAGAGTTTTCCAGCACGGGATCCTTATTTTAAATATATTTCTCATCTTGAGAAATCATTTAGTGAGCACTTTCCACATGAGCTGAGTAGGACAAGCAGTTGCTTGTAGGTTTTGCACTTAACCTTAAATCATAAAACCTTACAGAAAAATATCCCCCGTAAGTACTTCACCCATTATTTTTCTAAATTTCCTTTGTTTCCTGATTTCACATTTGTGGTTGTTCCAGGAGTCAAGAGGATAGGCCAAGCTTGGCTTTAGCCTCTGACAGTGAGCTGGAGGGTGAACAACCCCTGGGTAAATGAGCACAGAGAAAGAAAATAAGTAAGGCACGGGACGTCTTGCAACTTAGTGAAATTAAATGCCTACCCACTGTGCTCTGACAGCACAGTTATGGAAAGTTGGCAAGCACAGTGTTACGGAGCTGGACAACCCCACGGGCTGAGTTTACAAAGAGACTTGGTGAGAAAACCCACTACCAGCATCATGTCCACTCGATCAAGCATTCAAGACAATGACTCATTGCAAATGAATAGCAAAAGATGGAATTAAAACCCCCTGGCAATCCCTGTTGAAGCGGTGCATGCATTTCAGTGATCCCTCAGGTCTCCTGGATGCAGGTGATGGGTTACTTGTTGCATATTGAGCAGGGGTCCTGGATAAAATGGGGGAAGTTAGGTGGAAATAATACAGAGACAGGCAGAGACATATATCTGACAGTTTCTTCCACTTTATTTAGCACAGTGCTCTCTCCCAGTGCTTCAGACTTCGGTCTGTTGCAGACCTGCTCTGTTCCCTGTCACACTGTGCCTTTAAAAAGATGTACACACTGGGACTCACTCGAGTACATAGAGAGTTTTCAAGGAGGCTCTTCCTCCCCTTCTTTTGACTGACAGTCTGGCAAAATATAGACAAGATGTGGACATTGGGTGGAGTTACTGGTTGATTTGTGGGGTTTTTCTCCTCCTCTAAAGGCTATGTCCTATTAGTTGAAGCCTTATTAGAAGACTGCACAATCATTTCTGTATTCTGCTGTGTTGGATGTTGTTTGCCGAGGATGGCTGTTGTTACTGATCTATATGAAAGCAGAAACTTGTTGTAGGCCTGTTAAAGTGAAATTGGTCAACCATGGAAACCCCAGCAACAGACAGAGCCCATACAAACCTTTGCTTTCCTATTCAAAGAATTGTTAACCAGCCTCGCACATGTTCAAACAAAACAGTTTATTCTTTACCTGGGCCTTCTGTGAAGGGCCAAAATATTAACTTTTGGGCTATTTTTACCATTCTTTGGGAAAAGGAAGGTGCAACATGTAGTGTTTACATAAAATTATAGAGTCTGATCCAAATGGATTCGCAGTAATTTCTGGAGACCTTCTATAAGAATTTCTACTCCTGGCATGAACCCTTTCAAACAGAAAAACCCAAATACATATGTGTGCACACTGCTTCTCTCCCGGCTGTGTTTTTGTCATCTGGATACACAAGGCTTGCTCACTGCTGGCCAGTAGAGATGTTGGCATATGACCAAAGAAAGAATGTTCCTCTGCTGCTCATGGCAATTGCAATTTCTTGTCTTGGTCTTCTGATTTCAAGAGCCAGGGGTGTGTGGGTCACAGGCATCTTTGGTTAGTTCTCACTACTGAGGACTAATTCTTACTTGATTTTCAGGATGACAACAGACAAACTGGAGAGAGAGCAGGAAAGTGCAATGCAGTGCCTGTGGAAAAAGAGTTTAGGATGCGCACAAATCCATAAGTAACATAAAGGTAGGATGATGGCAAATGCATGGAAGACACCTCTGCCACTTATGTGCACACATACAGCCTGGTTTCAGGTACTGGATCTTAAATTGCACTCGTAAGTGCTCAGGAATGAGTAGGATGTTTAGCTCCTGTTTCTTGTCAGTTCATTTCTCACTCAGAAAATTACTGTGGATGAAAAAACAAAGCAAGTTATTGCACAGAACTGCCCTCGCCTTCAGCTGCAGCCCCATTTGCATGTGTGCCAAGCGGCTTGAGGAGAATGCTCTCCAAGGTTTCCTGCTGTGAGCAGTAGACTCAGCATCTCAACTGGCCTCTGCATTTTGATGACTCTGTTACAGGAAGCTTTTTCTCCTGACAGACTTTGAATGCACATAAAGCTCAGTTTCAGTCTCAAGTTCGTGCATCAGCCCAGAATTAAATTGAGAGAGGTAGGTGACCAAGCATGCCTGTGTGTTTGAAAGAAAAGTATTAGAAGATCTCACAAAGATGTGAAAGGAAACAAAATATAAATAGGCTTCTGTAATTTCTGAGCAGATTTAAGGATGAATGCCAGTAGCCAAGAGTAAAAAGTACCTTTCTCTCCCAAGACCTTCAACTTAGGTATGGTAATGACATTATCAACAAGCTAATTGCCATTACTGTACACCCTGAGTGTGTCTGCTTGGGTGGGAAGTAGTATATCTCACATTTCTAGCTTTTCTTCAGATACTTCTCTCTGCAGAAAATCCTGTTATGAATCTGTCTGCCTGTTAGCTTTTGCTCACCTTTTGCTAAGCTGAAGAAGGAAAAAATACATGCTGCTGTGGCAAACAACAGGCAGGGGGAAAAAATCAAAGGAGATGAATGAGGTTCCATCACAGTAGGAAATTTAAGAAAAGGTTAGAGATGACATTAAATGGGCATGGTGTGTAGCCTGAAGTAATTTTGTAAACTTCAGGGAACCAGACCAGGTACTCCAACTTGCCCTGTCTGTCTCTGATGTCTTCCAATTACTACCATCAGCCTATACAGAAAATTTCTCCTGATAGTGATAGAACCTCAAGCTGGATCTCAGAAAATGGGTGCAACCAAATGATTCTAGCACGCAACCCTTTAAAGTGTTTTATTCCTGAAGCACAGCATCATCTTGGATCCCAGTCTTGACCTTAGCTTGTGCTTAAGTTATACTTTAAAATTCCCCTCAATTTGCTTTGAATTGTGGTCCTGACATGTAAGCCTAAATATTAGTGAGTTTGACATGATGTAGGCTAGGACAAGTAGCTTAGAAATCACTTCAGGTTTGGAGGAGAAGTTATTTTTAGTGACTGTAAATTAGAAATATAAATATATGACATACTGAAACCTTAATAATGAAATTGTGCTGCATAACTAAGTTTCCTTCTCAGGTAAGTTCTACAACACCATAAACACATGCCATTGTTAATAGCCACTTATAATAGAAACATCAAGGATTACCTACTTATAGTGTAATTTCAGTTCTCAAATACTTATTCATTTCCTGGTTTACTTGGTTAAATTATGATATTTTATTATGCTTTCTGTATGATGTTTGATTCAGTCTCTTAGTAGTTGTTTGAATGTGGTGGGAGTAGTGATCTCTTTGAAATTGCCAATATGCTCTTTCACCTACTAAATAAGCAAGGAATTAGTTTAACATCCAGATAAGGTTGTTGATTAAACAAAACGGGCATCTTGATCTTTACACCTGCATTTCTGTGCCTGCTGCTAAAATAGTTATAAAGCAGCTATCATCCTGAATGAATTTTATTCTAGACCTTTGCTCTCTAATTCATTAGCTTTTTTGAATAGTGTTTGAAAAATTCAGCTTAAACTATATGCAAAGCCTTCTAAACCGGGCCCTTTATATACACACATCCCCTTTTATGTGAACAGTACTTTGTTAATGGCTCAATAATTAAGAGTTTACATTTTAAAGACTTCAGTTTTTAACTGGCTGAATATTAATCACAGATCACTTTCAGTTCTGTTGTGATATGCAAATTATTGATGTCTCAGCTGCATTTGTTTTCAGGTATCAGTCTAACCGCATAATGCAAAATAACATTCTGCAATTATTTCAATTAGATGCAGTCAGCCTTTGGAGCAAGCTATTTATTTCATTTCAGTAAATGAAGAAAGCAGTTGCTGTTTTCCATTCCCTGGCGTTTATTGCCCAGAACTAGCACTCACAACCGGTATGTGTACAGCACATAAACAGTTTTCTAACTGGATCACTTTAGCATTCATGGTAAAGGACAAGCAGTTGAACTCCCCTTGCAAGATTTCATTTGGTTAACTAACTCTTCTGCTTTGGAATGAGATGTCACCTTGTTTGGGGGTATTCATTACCATTTTAAAGTGTATTATGAAAGGTAGAGTCAATAGGAGTTGTTAATTAGCAGAATCTGTTTAGCACCAGTGCATAACATTTGAGGATTTTTTTTCCATCAGACTGCAGCTGTTACCTAAGCAGAGAAGGAATTCCACCTAACCACAAAGAACGAGATAGACAAATAGCTGCGTTGTCTTAAGAACGGGTCGGGTATGTCTCCTCGCAGCGATTTCGCTCCATAATTGCAATTCACATTAAATGCAGCAAATGTTACCATCCTGCCCACTCAGTTTCCACCTCTACTTTTGTTTCAAGCCGGGAGGGGAAATCGCCAGAAAAGAGAGGAGGGAGTCCTTTCTTGCCTTCTCTCTCCTCTCCCCGCTCGGCTCTCGCAGCCGCGCTGCCCTGCGGCTCCTGGGGCGCGGGGGCCGCGCTGGCCCCGTCCCGGCCGCGGGCTGCACTTGTGGCTGCCTTGCCCGCCCATGGCAGCCCCGCTGTGCCCGGCGCGGCCCCGCCGCCCCGGGGGGCTCCTCCCGCCCCGCACGCCCCGCCTGAGCTCCGCGGGGGCGCAGCGCGACGGCTCCCCGGGAAAGGTACCGGCGGCGCGGCGCCTCCGGGCTGCGGGAGAGGCTCTGGCCGTGGCGATGCGCCGGGATTGCTCCCCCGGAGCGGCGTCTCCCTCCCCGCCGGAGCAGCGCTCGGTGCGTGCGTGCATGTGTGTGAGTGTGTGTGTGTGTGCGGGTGTGCGTGTGGCGAAGGGGAGGGGGCTCCCTGCGTGCAGGGGGTGGGCGAGAGCAGTGCGATGGGAGCGGGTGCCCGTGTGCAGAGGGATCCTCTCCCCGCATGTGTGCGGGGGACCGCGGTGGCGGGGCAGGGCTCAGCCGGGCGGCTGCTGCATGCGGCGGAGCCCGCGGGGTTCCGCAGCGCCGGGCTTGCCCTCGCTCCGCGCGGCCGCGGGTGCTGGCCCCGGCGGGCGCCCGGCTGCCCCCGCCGCCCGCTGCGTGCGCGGAGCCGCCGGAGCCCAGACCTCGCGGGGAGAGCGGCGGAGCGCAGCCGAGCGGAGCCGCGGCGACCCCGGGCGCCGAGGTAGGGACGGTGCCGGGCTGGCCGCGGAGCTGCCGGGAGCATCACCGAGGGCGGCGGGCGCCCGCCGGGCGTGTGAGTGCGGGCGGGGGTGGGGGCACGGCGGGGCCGCCTGTACGTTGGCGTTTTAATTTCTTTTAATTATTCCGAAGGTTTTGTTTTCATTGCTATAATAATTACTGGTGCTGTTTTAAAGACGGCGAGGGGTGGGGTGGGGGGTGGGGGGAACACACGACGAGGCGACAGTGGCTTCCTGCCGGAGCCGCTCTGCCATCGCGCTCGTCTCTCCCCGCAGCCGGCCGCCTCCCGGAGCCCCGGCCAGCGGCACCAGGCGCAGAGCTGCCCTCTCCCATCCTTCCCGGGAGAGCGGGCGAGCGGAGGGACCGGGGCCGGGCGGCCCGGAGAAGCCGGTGGAGGTGTGGGAGGGACG
>QWTY01020808.1:0-16638 GCA_008033365.1 Pseudorectes ferrugineus | reverse complement strand
GTCCATGGCAGGGGGGTTGGAACAAGACGATCTTTAAGGTCCCTTGCAACCCAAACCATTCTGAGATTGTATTTTCTATACCTCATCACATAAAGAGACACTCTTTAGGCAGTAAGCATGGCCACAAAGGAGGAGGCCATATGTCACATTGTTCCAGGGTGAGCAAAGTCCTCCAGTGCATTGTCACAGAGGGTGAGATTTCTAACAGAGAAAAGTTTTCAAGTAACACCGAATAAGTCATTAATTCATTCAACTGATTTTTCCTCCACCAGTGCTTTTCAGTTGTCCAAGGGCTACTTGGAGGTTTAATGACTATTTTTTTAATTTAAGCCACTTGAGCACCAATGGTTGCTAAGGCAGTACTGATTTATCAATATGCCACCTCAATATATTAACACGCAACTCTTTCTGCCCAATTTTGTACGATTACAGGCGAGTCCCCTTGAAAAGAGCTGGAAGCAATCAAACAAACAGAAGCAATCAAGACCCAGAGTGATAAGTACAAAATGGAGCTAAAAAGCTTGTTCCCTCAAACTGGTCACCCTGCCCAAATGGGAAGGGCTGCAAGACTTTCCACTGTGAAGCTGCCAAAGAGGGCAGATAAGGATGGTACAGTCATCACTGTCAGCAGCAGCACATTTCTACTGCAAATAAGGAAATAAAAAGGTTTAAGCCAAAGGGAAATATTCAAACATTTATGCGAATATTGCATCTTATAAAGCACTTTCATTCCCAGCACTTCACTTTAGCTGTTCTTAATAAAAAAAAAGAAAAACCCCTGTACTTTTCATTTAATTCATGCTTCTGGAAATTACTATTCTAAAACACCTATTACCACATATTAAAAGACACTGAAACAATTGAATTTGGCCTCCAAATCAAGGTTACAAGGAATATGAACCACAACCAGGAACTGAATTCCATTTTCAATGGCCCAGTTTTGATTCCAGTATTTTTACTCAATTTGCCTTTAAGGAGTCAATTGTATTTCACAGAATTAAGCAAAAGTAGTGGTAAGGTCAAGATGACAGAACAACTTCCAGGAACCAGCTCTGTCTACTCATTCTGTTCTTAAGAGATTGTGAACATGAGATCACACCCCATCTGCAATAATCAAAATACTGTGTAATCTAAAGAAAGCCTAATTTTTTTTTTCCCCAAAAAAGAGGAGCATTTCAAACCACTTCAGACTGTATACCTTCCCTGAATTATATTTGGCACAAAGGTTTCTTCCTTTTTCCTTATATACCATAGAAAAGAAAACAAGGATCCAGACAGACTCTGTTTCTTTGTGTCATATTTGCTGTGTTCCTAGTGTAACTTTAATAAGCAATTTAAAGAAGGGAGACTTAAGTGGAAGTTTCAAGGACACAAGATAGAAATTCCTGCAATTTATTAACATCATTGGCAACTTGTTCATAATTTCTTTAAGCAGGGTTAAAGGAGCTAAATTGATTGTGTAAATATGAAGTAAAACAAAACAGCAGCTTATTTGTGATTTGACACAGGGTATTTGTAACAAATGAGAAACATGTATTATCCATTGATCATTAAATACACGAAAATAATTTACATTAACCAAGTTGTACGCTCCAAGGAACATTTTTAACATCTGCTAGTATAATTTCTTAAACCACAAGATATATAATCCATTTGATTTTTGCTATTTTTCTGCTCATTAAGAATCTTGCATCTGGTATCTCAGTATGCCAGAGAGGTCAAGATCTCTGGCAAAATGAAACACGTTACAGTATATATTTCAACTGGTTTTTTCTTTCCAAATAAATTAGTTAATAATTGGTTTGAGTTGGATTTATTTTGCTTTGGTTTTGGGGGAAGGAGTGGGTGGTTGGGGGTGTGTGGAGTTATTTTTCACAAAGCAACTCCAAAACATCCAACACTTTCTAGTAAGTGCATTCAAATGGCAAGACTGATTCATTTTAGAAGGTAGGAACATTTAGTAAACTAAAGTTTCAGGAAAATATATAGTCTTATGAGTTCGCTGTAGCCAAAATGCCTATCATAATTGTAAATTGGAATACTAGATATATAGTCTATCATTTTATAAACAAATGTAACAGATAAAAGGCCTCCATATTCACAGACTTGGGTTATTTACAGTGACCTCAAATCCTGAATTTGCTTCATAGTTCTTGGGGGTTTTTTCTGATGTTGGATTAGAATGACTTCATAAAGCTAAACAGCAGGTTTGTTTGAGGGGTTATTTCTGTTGGGTTTGGTTGCCATTGTTTTTTAAAGTGATCCCTGTAGCCAAGTGCTAAAGAAGAAAATCATAGTATAGCAAACTCACTTCAAGGTCTGTCAACAAAAAAAGCTCAGTGTAGATCAGCCTCAAGCCTCTTCAAACCCCCCACAATGAGATTCTAAGCAGAACCCAGCAAACGTTTTGGTGAGCTCTGATTACAGCCATCAGATTAACAGACAAACACATTTCAGAGGAGGAGAGAGACAAGTAAACTAAACAATTACAAACAAAAAACTGAAACACAGTCTTATTTATATCCACATAAACACTTGAAACTTTGAGGCCTGCCTTTGTTAAAGACATTCATCTGTTACTGAAGATCCACTCCAGGCCATTAACAAATATGGTACAAATCCAATGCCCTGCAGGGCAGTAGCAGGATCCAAAAGCTGCTGTGAAACAATTCATTTATGGAGGGCACTTGCACCAAGTTTGGCTTTTTAAGCTGCTCAGATACTTTTCTTAAAACAAAAAAAAAAAAACCAGAACAAAAACCCCAACCAAATACTATAGCAGAGTAATAGTAAAATCAAATTTTTCTACTTTTGTACAACTATTTCTGTAAAACCATATCAGAAAAAGAATTAGCACAAGCATAGGAAATGAACTTTACATGTTACATGCTAAATACAAATTTCCAAGTACATTGAGATTTTATTTTAGCAACAACAAAATCTAAAATGACTGTA
Organism: Pseudorectes ferrugineus; assembly: GCA_008033365.1. Lineage (NCBI taxonomy): Eukaryota > Metazoa > Chordata > Aves > Passeriformes > Pseudorectes > Pseudorectes ferrugineus. The sequence goes on along the minus strand of QWTY01020808.1, from coordinate 13,683 downwards.
GGAAGCACAGATTTAATTTGAGCAAATTTATCACAATATTTGAAGCACCACATAAAATATTCTATTTGCACTCAGCTGCCAGTTCTGCAAGCACTTTCATACTTGCTTTGGATACCAAGCAGTTCCCTTGGGATAAGTCCATAAATGCTCTCCTACCAGCATCTGAGGAGGACCCTTTCCACCCTTATCCCTTTGCCTGTCACCATAGATTACTCTGCTCTCTCCACTGGCCTTCAAGATTAACTTTGAAGTCTGTTTGAACATCTATTTGAAAATATAAAGGACGGGAAAGAAAACATCTCCCTTATGTTGGGTGCTATATATGTAAGACGGAACAAAGAAATAGAAATAATATCACATTTAAAGAAATAGAAAAAAAATTTTAAGAATCAGTAATGGCACGTTGTGCTTTGAAAAGACAAATTATCCCAGGGCCAAAATAGATTTCAATATGACTGCGCACTAATGAGTTCATTTACATATGTCTTAGAAAATTGCATGCATCACAACTTCAAGTAAAATTTAGTCCCAATAGAATTTAACAAAAACAATTAATTTTCTTTTCTCTAAACAATTAGTATATTCTATCACCAGTAATTGATTCCTTGCACAAAGAAGCTATAAAATTTAGAATAGCATTTTGAGTCTTATGTTTTTCAGTCAAGTTATGACAGAACAAAGTATTTCCTGCCAATCAAAAGAAAGGCTATTAACATCCGTTAATTTGATTCAAAGTTTGGAGAAGTTTCATCTTCACTTCAGACGAACAACTTCAGCAATAACTGAAAAAACATGCTTTGCTATTTACTGCTGCTTTTCAGAGGAAAAAGAAAAAACCAAACCAGAAAAAACCCCATGACCCACCACATTCAGAACAAGTCTGAGCATCACATCTTCTGAACTGCCAGAACTCAAGTTCAAGTCACACATTTTGATCTTCTCAGGTATGCAAAATCTTATATCATGCTTATTATGTGAATACATTAAGTTGGGACATGCTGCAAATCTGGGCAGAAGTGACCTCAAACACGAAAGCTCATGAGCAGTTTCTCTAACTGGAACAAAAATATTTTACAAAACATGAGTCGAACCATTATAAAAGCTTCTTATGAGTCTGGTCTTAAAAATCTCATTTTCCCTGCTTTACAACGAAAATCAAGTCTGGGACATTAAAGTATGACAGCAACCTGTGTGTCTTTAGTCATGCACAGCTCCCTTTATAGTCCCTGAAGGCAGCAGAGCCTGGTGAGTTGTGGTAGAGGTGTTCAAAGTCACACTCTGCATCAACTTTTCCCCCTTCTGAAAGGAGCCAAGGACAATTAGTAAACTCTCCCACGCTAAGCACTGTGCCTAGAAAGAGGCGGAAATGTTAAGAGTCTTGATCAAAGGACATGACATGATAGATGAGATACCATGTTTGGTAGCCATGAGATATATGGATATCAAAACAGCCATATAGCAAAGTAAGAACAATGATAAGATAAATGTAATTACTGTCTTTTACCAAGACCCTGTAAGCACACAAGCTTTTTTGCCTTTCTTCTTTGAGCCAGGGGTACAGAGAGGGAGAAGCAGCAAGCAATACAAGATCCTCATTAAACAAACATTCTCGAATTAAAGAACGTGCGGGGATACACCCAGCTCTGTTAAAAAAAGAACCACAGCAAAAAAAAATCTACTTCAGAGCTAGCAAAAGCTAAATTTATTTTATCTCCTTCCTTCAAAAAGACTTAGAAAATGTCATTGTTTTGACAGCTTATCATAAAGCTCATACAATCTTCCCTGACATAGTAAAATTATAGATTGGTTTAAAAAAACATTAAGTGTAGAACCATAAAAAGTTTACCATTTTGCATTTAATGAAATGCTCCAGCTCCAGTCTTGCAAAGATTTATGCATATACTCAACTTGATCCAGGTGAGGCATTCCACTGTGAGGGCTGTTATGTTAAAGCAGTAACAGCTGGTATAAACCGACATTAATTTGAAGCACATAGTTGTTATAATGGTTAGAAAAGGTTTTCATTTGCGTTCAACATCACTTTTAGGCATGAAACACAATCTTCTTAGCACAAAGCAACTCCCATCTTAAGCTACATGTGCTGCCAGAGCACAGGAATAACACCTTTTTTGTTCATTTTTACTTTCAAGTTTCAGTTGCTGATACACGGTTCTTATACTCCAACTATAAACATAAATAGGAGTCATGTTTCTCATCCCTGATTTTCATTACTTAGTTTAAATCCACACTTTTTTTGTCTTCAGCTCTCAGAGCACCTCACTGAAGTACTTGATGGAAATGTGCAATGGAAATGTGGAAAGCAGGGCTATGGTGAAAAGAAGGTTGAACACACACAGAGACACAAAGAGAAACCAACCTTTTGCTACAACTTCATTTTTCTCTTAAGTCAGCTAACAACATGCTCTGCCTTCTATATTATAGATTTCTGTACAACACTATGCTCAAAGCAAGTCAGTGAAAAAAATCTAAACATTTGTGCTGTTCATAAATTACTATCTTCAACAGCCATTTGAGCAGTCACATCTTCAGCATTGTGGTCTGCCCTTAAGTTGAACTAGGCTGTTTTCCTTGTTATTCTTATAAAGACAAAAGGAAGTCAGTTTTCCTCCAAAATTTTCAATTGTCAAGATGTCTTTTTAGTAGATTTTTATGCTTTTTAAGTCCTTCACAAAATCATTTCAGAATCACTAGACAGAACTACAACAAATTTGAGTATTAATAAAACAAATTCATTTATTACATGCAAGACTTTTGAAGGGAGGAATTCTTATTGTCTTGACACGCCACGGACATGTGTTAGAAACGAGATTAACTGAGAAAAGATAAAAACTTTCAGAGTCACCATTAATCCATGGTCTCTTTTGATGCTCACTCCCTTGGCAGCAGGTATTAGCTTTCCCAAGACCCAGTACTCAGAGGAACTACATTACCACTTTTACAAAGTCTTATTTACCAACCAAAAGGCCTTAACATGAGGGAAAATATGGAAAGGCTCAAATACCTGTGAAAACCATGAGGGCTGTGGCAACCATGGGGGAAAAGGAAATTCCCACACCCTTGCCTGGAACTGTCAGTCCATAAATCCCAGCAAACTGTGACTGAAGGTATTTAACCAGCAAATACAAAGATACATGAAATAAGTTACCAAGATCTACCAAAAATAATAATAAAAACCCCTTTCATTTCCAGCCTTGAAGAGACATTCAAACATATTTACACAAACCTGAAGTAAATTGTCAACAGCATCTAACTGACCTGGGATATAATGTCATATTTTTGGCACACAGACAACACCAACTCAATGTTCAAAATATTTGAAGACAATATTAAGACGAAAATATTGACTATAACAAACCTGACACTGTTATTGGCAATATATAGCCAATAAATACTGTCCTACCCACAGAAGCACAGTGTTACCTCAATATCTATTCCCTGGACAGTTGCACCTATTTTTTTTGAGAATACCACATAAAATTTCTTTCTGTTGAGAAATAAATCAACAGAAGAGACTGAAGTTCCATTCACAGAAAACCTGGGTGCTACTCTCAGCTAGTTCTGTTCTCAGCGTGGCCATGTACCCAGAACAATTTTCTACCTGACTGGACACTGTTTCTTTAACAGTGAAGAGCATTAGCTGGATGCAATTTTGCAAGTGCAACTGAATTTATTAAGTCCCTTTACCAAAGTATCCATATGTACAAAAAGTGATACATTTATGCTTTCAACAATGCAGTTTATGACCAAGACTACCAATACTACAAAGTTAAATACTCTGGTGAAATGTATAACTTTTATTCTGTTTTGTATAGTACAAGTATAATTAGACAAATCTTGACATATGCCTTTGGCTGGCACTCTGTTTTGCTTTGCAACACGTTCTTGAAATTTAGGAATTGTTTGGCTAGGAATTTAGTTTGTATTTATGTACAGCCACTTTTCATTGAGGTTCCTTGCCTCAAGGGTGCAATCACTTTGTGTTCAAGGAATAGTCTGACAAACACAGAAAGCTTTTACCTGCTGTAAATTTAACATCCCTGTAACTGAACAATTTGGTCTGCTCTCCCAGACATCTGAGTGGCAGCAAGACTAAACATTCCCTAGTCAATCCACTTCTGACTGAAGTCATTTTCTGCACAACACAAAGAGAAGGGAACTTGAAGGAAACATGAAAAAGTAACCTATGAGATGCATTATTGAGAAATCTCAACTTTAACACCAGCCATATTACAGCTGTGCCTACTTTGAGTCCCCAAGTAATTATATGTAATGAAGGACTAATGTGTTGAAGGAACATTAATTAAATCAAACTCTCTTTCCTGGTTGGCATGTTGTATTATTTATATTATATTCCACTTACAGGCCACAGTGTCCTTATGGAAATTGGGATACAAGTGAAGAGACAGATTTTTACCATCAGCACTAAGTAGACCACTACCTTCAGAATAGTCTTAGAAGTTTTCTCACTGCTTGGACAAAAAAAGTAAAGAAAGAAACTGAAGGAAACTTCAGTCGGTGAGCTACAAATATATGCTAGCCTTCAACCAAAATCAAGGAATGTGAAAGTAGGGAAAAAGAGGAGGAAGTACCAAAAGGCTCATTGAACATCTTATTTCTAAAAAAAAAACTCTGAATGTATTAACTTAGATATTAAAAATTCACTGCATTTGAAGATGTAAAAAATTAGTTTAAATTTAGCACTCACCTATGCATTACTGCAGTACCTTCGAAGCAGCAATGCTCAAAGAAAAGATCCACAATTACATGCCCTACATAGGTGTTGCATTAAAGGTAGTCAGCAATTATATGGAGACATTTATATGGCATTTTAAACTTTATGCCCCTAAATACTTTTTTTTTTAAACTTGAAGGAAATAATTTTAAAATCAGGCATTTTGGTGCATAAAGTCAAGTGCTGAATGCTTAATTAGGTGATGAATTCCAGTCTTGTTCATTAAACAGAATTGCATTTCGCTGAGATTTACTAGATTAAATCTAAAGTTAAAAACAAAGATTATTCCATTTTGAAAAGCTTCCTACACTTTTATAATAGAATAATACTTTCCTGATCATAACAGACTTCAAATTTTCAAAGCACTTCACAAGCATTATGCCAATTTTGTAAATCCAGAAACTATATTAAAACCAGTTGAAATGACCTGTCAGAGGATACATAAAGAATCAACAGTGGGAGTGTGAAGAAGCTGCAGGTTTCTTAAGACCTAAGCATCATCACTTTTACAACCACATTTGCATACTTGGTGAAGGAGCAGGGAAAATGGGGCTATAAATCAAGAAAAATAAAGCTCTCTCTCCTAAACTACTTTCTTTCCTACCAAGCCAGCAAAACTACAGAGAAGGATTCTCCCAGAAATAAAATTCTACTAATAAGTTTCTCCAGCTGAATTTGTATGTTTCATTAATGAGAGTGAAAACACTTAATGGGAAACAATTTTTTATAATTTTTAAAATTAGAAGTAGTGGTTATGCAACTTAAATAATTGAAATGAACAGGTCACATGCCTGAATGACTTCTGAAGTTATTTGAAAAATGTCTTTTCCCCTCACTTTTCAAATTATGGTATTTCTGTTAAACCAGATTAAATGAAATTTTGTGTTTCTATTAAAAACTCAGACCAATAAGGAACATTAGTTTTACTTGGTCCTTTGACATAAATGAGCACAAATTTGCATATAAAATAGTCTTAATGCCAAGTCTGTGTCTCTATTCACCTGGTTTAAGTTTCTTTTAGATAAAATCCAGCTCAAACTCAACTCCATTCAGTTGGAATGTACCAAGGTAGAGTTAAAACTGATTTGGTCACTTCAACTCTATTTTGTGCATAGACAAAGCTTATTGTAACTTGATAATAAGCCAAACATTATTTTCAACCACAAATATTATTTTGGAAGCACAGCCTAATGGCTAAAGCATGAGACGGCAAATCCATTTTTAAATAGAAACCAATTTTCATCACAGATCACTGAGTGATTCTGGGCAAGTTAATTAACCTCCCTGCAATCTGTGAAATTGGGATAATACCTGCCTTGCAGTGAGGCTTATTTCATTAATGCTTACGAAATGCTGAGAGATCCTTAGATGGATATACTGTAGAAATAGAAACAAGCTCAGTATTTCAAACAGTACTTTGGAACATAATTCCTATTTGAAAACACACCTTACTGTCAAGTAAAATGTCAGTTCATAAGTAGTATTCAAGTGACTTTAGGTGCAATGAAAATACATTCCACACCATATCAAAAATCACAAGGAAAACAACAAAAAAAGGCCACATATTACATCTCTTCTTTCAGCTACATACAGAATTATCACTATGCATTTATAGAACTCAGATTCTCATCACCAGCAGCCACAAACATTGCAATCAGCTTTGAAGAGTTCCTCAGAGTCTGCCAGTGCACCAGAATCCTCAACACAGAATCTACTTCTGACTGCAAAGCTGTAGAGTTCATTTCCAATGTAGCTGCAGTGCAAATATTGAAATATTTCACTGTACTTTTTTTTTATTTATTAGTTAGCTCCCTGAGTCTTATCTGCCTTCAAGAAGAGATTGCAACAGGAAGTAGTTCACTGCAAAACCTAAAAGGTCAGAGATGAAACCAGGGTGGATGAGGTAACCAGCATCTCAAAGGGTTACCGAAGTTATTCAGAATGAATGGGGATTTTGAGAAGATGCAGCAAGAGTTCTAAGCACCAGCATTCTTTCTTCCAGCTAACATGGTTGGCGAATTCTTAGCTGAGCACTCGAAGTCTGAGCATGCTGCTGTCTCAAAGGGAAACAGGCTTTATGTCACAAAAAGTTCCTTCAAAATATAAAATTTAAGTGCAGTTCCAGGCTTCCCTGGAACCTGAACACCCATACATCATTGCTTCTAGACACCGTGCTCTCTTTAATTAAAACATGCTCTTTTGCTTCTGAAGTCACCATTGCCTACACTTGTTTACAGTTTGGTTCATTTCTTTCGTATTCCCAGTAAGAACAATTATTTTTCCCTCCTTTATTGTGTAACTACAAGCTGTTGCTGCATAACAGGTTATATTTCAACAACTCTAGTGTTTCACTGAGCCACAATTTCTAACATATTTAGGTCTGGAAAAAAGTCTCTAAACCATGAGGTATGCCAGTTCCCCACACACCCCCCAAACAGTTGCTAATACAGATATTGCACGTGGATCATTCAGTGCATTTTTAAGGCTTCATTTCACATCCTTACAGGAGCCAATTTAATGGAAGAGGCTTTCACATAAAGAAGAGTGCATTTAGAATGATTCATTATTTAAATGCAAATAATTTTGTTCAAGTTTTTCTTTTCAAAGGAGACTCCAGGGGAACTTCATAGTTTGGCCTCTGTTAAAAGTTTACATCTTCTGATTACAATTCCATCTATCAAAGGTTTCAACAGCAAACAATAATAACAATCAGGGCAATCCTTTGTCACTTGTATATAAACACATGCATTAGTCAAATATTACAATACCATGTTACAGCTACCATGGCGTGCTTTAAATAATGATCCTAAATTTATCCAATCTTGCACGAAACAGGTACCAAAAGTAACTCAAACCAGATACAACACCCCTAAAAGAAATAGGAATATCTACATTGACAACGATGTTAAAATAACATTGTAACACCACTTCACACCTTTAGCTAGTGCATTTCATACAGTTACTCTTTATCCTACAGTAGGCACTCCTGTTCTTAATTCTCTTCAGTATGACAGAAAGCCTGAGAACAAGTAACTGTGGCCACAAAACCATTAGAAAATTCTTCTAAGAGCTCACTGATGCCCAGCTGAAGAACTTTTATCCAGAAATGGTAGATATACAAATAATTGTTTGACTGTATGACAACATCTTCAAGCCAAATTATTAAGATCACCACAGAAAATTAATAAATAAAATATCCAAAAAAGAGTTACTACGTTATTCCAAAGTTAAGGAATATATTTTCGAAATAGACATACTAAACAGCAGCTCGGTTTGACAGACAGGCCAGGTAGATTTTTCCCTACTATTTAGTACAGCAAAAGCTCATCTTAACAATTATATTCTCTATTTTAAATGTACTTTAATAGGGCTGTTATAGGAAACAGCAGGCACAACTGCAGACAAATGGAATGGCTGCAAAAATGCTGGTATTTACATTTTAATTTCTTGCTTTAGCAGTATATACTTGGATTATTATTGAAATAGAAAAACAATGCTTTTCCATAAATTTGGAAAAGTTTACATGAAGTATCATTATAACATGAGGTACAGATAATCATACACTGCACTGTTCTGCAGTCCTTCAAAATGTCACAAGCATTCATGACTGAACATAGCTTCATAAAACCTGAGAGGTTACGCCATTTAGCTGAAAGTAGCAGCCTACAAAGAGAAGCACAACCTATTTTGTTTGTGAAATTCCTGGACATGTTGTTCTTCCTAAAGAATATTATGCTTCAGAGCTAATATTTCTATAGTAAGTATTTACATAACACATATTAACTACACTGATGACCACATTTTTCCCCAAGCATGGAAGCCAACAAAGAATTCCTATAACTTACATACTCAACAGAAATTATCTTTGCTGTTTTCACTCCCGAAGCACCAATTCACAGCCTTTCAGACTTCCCACACACTGAAAACAACAACACAATGCTGTGGCACAAGCAAAGTAATTACCACTCTCTAGGACTTGATGACTCCTTTCTTGGCCTACTGAAACAGTTCAGGAAAACTAATTTTCTTAGTGATTAAGGAACATTAATAAAGAATGTATTCTTTCATAAGTCAAGAGTTACTGAATACCTAAATACAGCAGTGATAGATTATAAATGCATAATAATGATGTCTCAGCCAAAGACAACTGAACTGAAAAAATACATCATTAAGACTTGGGATTTTCTACTTCAACTCTCTTCTGTTGGAAAACTGTTTCAAGCAAATTAAATACTTGGCCTCCTCTTTTTCTTTTCCTGCTCCTTTTCCTCAGTATTTAAAAACTACGAACTTCAACTGTTTGTTCAAAAGCCAGGTATTTTGGGGACTTTGATTCATAAAAAGTAAAGTTTTTCAACTCAAAGGTGTTAACATTTAGTTGAAGGTCCAGCAGATAACGTGAGTAACAGTGATAAGCAATCAGTAACAGATAAGCAAATCCCGTGAGCCACAGGCAGAGATGTATTGCATACAATAAAGTGAAGGGAGTAAGGAATGCCTTGACAAGATGTAAAGGTAGAAAGAATTTTCTGAAAACAGCACTGTTAAAGGAAACTATAACCTTAGCTCATTTCTTTGGGTTTTTGTATTTCAGCTTCAGAAAGTTATTTCAAGTTTCATCATTCAGTGTGTGGCACTGAACTGTGCCACTTTTTACACTTCTCTCTCAGCTATATGTTACAGCCCCAGCTGTCTCAAATCCAGCAAAAAGGCAAAATCCTTTGGGTTCAAACACATTCTTTCCCATGATATTTTACACGAGTTAAGATTATAATTAAATAAGATATTAGGAGCAACTAACTACTCATTTTGATAACAATTAGTGGAACTCTATGTTAGGACAACTGTGTTATCATAAAACCAACTAATGAGTATCATAGTAACTCTTAAGTGAACCAAAAAGTAATCTCATTTTCCTTAAAACTAAGTAATATGCATATTGAAAACTTTAGATTCATAAATGTAATAACCTCTTTCACTTTCACTGTACTCTACAATTTTCTTGTACATTAGACCAACATCTCTCAATATAAAAAGTAAGATTCAAAACTCCAAAACCTGTTAACACTAGTAAATGAAGCATATGTTTAGCTACAAAAAATATTCCTCTGCTAGAATTACCTTGCTGAAATAAGTGAAGACATACCAAAAAAAGGGATTTTGACATTTCATATTTTGTTGAATGCCATTACTGCACAGGCAATCACTGTCTCTTACATATAAATTAACATCCTACCATCTGTCAAGTGTTCAGATAATCACAGGGTTTAATGCACAATATGGTTATTAGAACGTGACCTGACAAAAACAAAAAGAACACAACCTAATTTGGACTACAAAATCTATGATCTCACTGGCAAATGACAGTTTGACAAGCTATTATTCTGCATTTTGGCTTCTCCAGTAAAAGCAATTTTACGCATATGTAATTCTATTAGTCATACAGTCAACTGCCTATGGAAGATTATTTAAACTAGAAAATTTGCTTGGTCATTCAGGATTTTGAACTTATGTAAATATTTGCACCATGAATAGGAATTTAATGATCTGTGTATACACACACCTAAGAAGAAAACACAAGTCACTATGCAAAATGATCCCGTGATGCTATCATTAACTGTAACCACAGACTTTCTTCAAGAAATCATGCAAAAAGTCATTAAGCCCAATAATGACCTATATATCAACTGGCACTGGCTGTTCCAGAAGTAGAGTGAACGGGACAGCTCTGTATCCAATCTGTTTCACATGCAACGTGTCACCTGCTAATAAGCACCATTATTATTATTCACAATATTACTTACATATTCTCTTTATGGCTTATTCCACTCCCAATGCCTTGTTTTTGCCAAGGTAAACATTACTGACAGTTGTCTCTACTCAAGACCACTAAAAAAATCCTATTACTAACACAAAACAACCAAGCAAGCCTCGTGTGCCCATGGCTCCTACATTTTTCAGTGACTCAACTGCATTGCTAATGCTCCAATAAAATATATTGCCAAAGGAAATACTCTAATGATAACTTCAAAGTGTAAAATACAGGCTTGGGAAAGGTGAAATTATGCCTTCAAAAAACCAACCAAACAAAACATTTCAAGAAAGTGACACAAGAAAAACAAAGCACACACAACAACAACAGTTCAACACAGTTTTACTACCTGCAGAAATGAAGTTTCTATTTGATAGATTTTGTTAAGCTTTAGCTAGACTACTCAAGGACCTGCCTCAATAATAAAGCATCATGATCTTGCTTTCTTGCCAGGGGGCAAGGAAAATCAGCTCTTGGTTTATGCAAGGCCTGTCAGCATTTCAAAGTGTACTACTACTTACAGCTATACAAAACAGCTCTTATCAGCCAGAGGTCTGCTACTCTGATTACTGGTTTCTTCCAAAAGGGAAATAAGAAAAAACAAGGAGAAACAACAAGGAAGGAACATTTAGATTACTTTGTTTGGGTTCAGTTTTACATGTAGTAAAAGATTTTCCCTATTAAATGCCAGAAAATATCAGTTGTATAAGATAAACATCACAAAGTACCATTTTCCAAAGTACCTAAGCCACTTATGTGAGCCTGATCCTTCTTTTGAAAGATCACACAATCTAATTACCACAGGTCCCCAAACTCTCACATGTCTAATAATGCAGATAGTGGAATTTATAAGACATGTTCAGCTGCGTCATCCAAACCTGTAATTGCTTTGTGAAACCTGTTCCTCTGTACTGATGAGCCTCTAAGACTGTCTTCCTGGGGAAGTTACTAAGGTAGACAAAGGGGAGAATAACCATGACACAATCTACTAATTCTCTGGATGTCTGTAAGTGTGTGGTAAGTTGAGGAAGTGCAGAGAAAAGCATTTTGTATTAGTTGTGCTCTACAAATATTACCCAGGGAGTAACTACAGAGTAACCGCCAAGCAGTAAATTCAGTATCTCTTACTGTTCATTAAATTCATGAGATAAAAAAGTGTTTACTTTATTCAAAGTCAAGTCTCTCCTCAAACTGGAACTTAAACACTTCAGTCAGTTGGGTATATCTTTTCTGACCCTTAAATTTAGCCTTTAGGATGTCATTCCTTCAGAACAATAACTGATAATTCTAAGCAGCTTCAGGCTTAAACTAGAAAACAATGCACCTCAAATCCCAGATTACAAAAATTAAAGAATTAGATGGAGTTGTGCTTGCCCAGTTAAAGTTTTTAGTGTTGGACTCTTAACGGCAGACTTACATTGAGACTAGCACTGAATCCAATCTGCTCTGCTGGCTGCTAATTGCTGGCTGCTCATATGACTGAAAGCAGATTTTACATGACCACAGCTGCTACATCATACCTGAAATCACACCTTTAATGCTGCACCTGACACTTCCAACTGAATGTTGTTGGTCAGCCTCAAATAACCATACAGATGATAAACCTATGGAAAGGTTTTGTTTTAAAGATTCAGTGCATCATCTTTTAATATTCTTTTTTTTTTTTTCCCCAGAGAAAAGAGTATTTTCACAGGAAGTCGATCAAGCTTTTGTGTTTTAAGGTCAATTTGTAAGTTCTTTGGCCTATACTATTCACCATATATATATATATATATATATATATAAAGTAACATATATTATAATGATTCACTCATCTCACCTGTCCTATAATCTGTTATGAGAATGAAATTGAGTACATTAATATCAGAATAATTAAATAATATGAAACACAATGCCAGTTTTCTTACTGAAACATTTAAAGTAATTTCTCACTAGGCCAAGGTCAGGAGAAGACGAAAATTAAAGTCCAATTAGCCCAATCAATCAAAATATAGGAGTAGCAGCTGACTTAAAGTAGTATATTACAACTACCAAAACACGTGGCAATGAGAACACACTTTTGTATACTGTGTAAGGAAAATACTGTAGGTGAGAGGAAAACAAAAAAAACCTCTTAAAAAAATAGTGCCTTTGGTAATCAAAGGAGCTTCATACTTCTCTCTCTCACAGAATATTCAGCAAATTACATTTACTTCTCTATAATAATTTCATCCCTAACAAGATCAGAGGAAATGATTTATTCCACCCCCAGTCTTCCTACATTTGTACATCATCCTAGGGGACACTGACTTTCTGAAAACTGAATTGCTTTTGGCCATCTGATATTATATTACTGCAGTCTTCTGCACAAGGAGCCAGAAAAGAAAAAAAAAAAAGGGGAAAAAAAATAATTACATTAATGCTGGGAATCAAAGTTTATTGACTTTCCCTTGAGCTATAATACCAAAAAGCTGATTACAGAAGTTGTCAACTTATTTAATGATACCACCAACTTCTCTCTGAACTCATCAAAATATCTTCTGAAAAAATTCTCAGAAGTTTTTCAAGTAGAGTAATACATTATTAACTCTAGTTCATCTCACTGAAGATAACTTTATCTGCCTCTGCTCCTTCCACCTCTCTGTGTCTACCAAAACACTAAAAACATCATCATTGTAATAAAAAAACTCCAGGATGCTCGGAATTGTTGCATTCTCATGCAAACCAACATCTCATTTTCACATCCCTCGTCCCCCGACCCGTTTGATCCCGGAGGGGAGCTGGACAGTATCGGAGAAGAGCTCCGCGCCATGCGGCACCAGCTGGAGCCATGCCGCGGCGAGTGGCTGGAGCCGGGAAAGCCCTTCCTAGAAGCGTGTTCCCTCTCGGTTTGCCCTCTGCGAGAGAGGAGCGGCGGCAGCAGCAGACACGCGGGGTGGGAGTGTGTGGGCCGCGAAGGCGCGGCGCCGTAGCGACGACAGCGAGCACGCGGCGCTGGTGAAAACATGGCGGCGGGCGCGTGGTGGCAAGCACGTGACAGAGCCGTGCAGCGCGGGCAAGCGGCCAACACCGCGCTGGTGGCACAGCGGATCTGACAGTACGGGTGCAGCTCTCTGCAGAGCCCTGCGAGCCGACCCAG
>QWTY01020806.1:0-12524 GCA_008033365.1 Pseudorectes ferrugineus | reverse complement strand
GACTTCTGTTTTCTCCCCTCAGCATAAATGCCCAAGAAAGCTACTACAATGCATGGATGAGAGTTATATCCTTGTTTGTCTGGGTATCAGGTCCTAAAAGCGAACAGCTCACTGCTTTTCCTATGCACTCAGCAGGTATCAAAATTCTTGTGAAGGTTTATAAATGCATATTTGCATAGACCACAGTTCAGCCAAGTAACCCAATCCTCATGTGAACTACAAGCCCTGCTGTAGGAATTTTCACTTTAATGTGACTTAAGATATAAATCTGACTGTAAAATAAAATATCTTTTAATTCTTCCAGCTATACCTAAGCGTCCTGATTCCCTCCCCCCTTTGGCACTTGCAACTACCATTTATTTTCAGACTGATAATTGCCCCCTTTACATTTCCATCAACAGACCCCAACGCATCCAGCGAACCTCCAGATTGCTTTTGCCATGTGTTAGGATTAATAATTAATGAAGCCAGCTGATTGTTCCAAGTGACCCATTATCATGTCAGGGCAGAGATGAACTAGAGAGAAGACAGGATTCATTTCTGAACCTCCAATTTCAATATCAAAGTTCAAAATCAAAACACCACCAGCAACATAAATCTATTTCTCTCAAGAGATTTTCTTTTTCAGAGGTGGCCGGAACAGCCCCTCAGCCTGGAAAGCAGATATCCCATGCTCAGGGCTTTTTAAACATAAACTATTTTTTCTCCACTATGTGGCATTTCTCAGGGCTTTTCTGATATTTAAGTATCATCCAGGTATTTAGTGATAATCAAGAAGAGAAAAAGAATGGGAAAGGGAAATGTACATTGGCGTGAAAGATTAAGGGAAATGAATATGCATAGCACACACACAGGAATAAAAAGCTGGTATACAATGGGATGCCACAGAGCAGAGTGGGAGGGCTTCTGTTCATTAAGTGTTGATACAGTGGATTTAAATAAAATTGAATAAAATCCAATTTAAATGCTAGGATAAAAAGCCTTGAACGATCAGGCAGGGGACAGAATGGATTTCAGTCCCTCAGAGGTCAGATCAATGCCTGACCGACAGCAGCTGCAGATGGTCGACAGCAGAAGCCTGCAAAAATAAAAAATTAAATGGTTAGATCAGGTCTGCTGATTCTTTTTAATCCCATTCTTTGCTGCTCCCGTAACACAATATTTATCTCTAGTAAAAAAAAAAATACCTATCACAGGTGTCTTAACAGACTTGGTACCTTATTAATTTTTATCATGTCTCAAACCATGTTAGCCTCTACATGCAAAATCCTAAAACAGTGCTATTCAATTTAACAAGAATAATTGATACCTCAGCAAGTAGACAGTAAATTCACCCGCTGAGAAAAAGCAAACAAACAAATAAATGACAGCTCATCAATTTATTTGAAGTCATGAGCAAAGCTTCACTGGAGATAGCAGTGCACAGCTTATTATCAGCCTGCTGTTAATGTAGGGCTCCCTGCTTTGACATTATTTAAGGATGACTAACTCATGTTACATTTATTTCCTCTAAACTTGCTCTGGGCTACATGAAAAGCAGGAATCAATTATTTATTTGCATGACCATTCAGACAGCGCTACAAACAAAATTTAGGATTTCAACACAACACTTCTGTGGGGTGCAGTATCACATGAAGTAGTACCACAAGAAATGAAGACAAACCCGAAAAGGTAAAAATTAATTTTCCACTGCCCTGGGTTATAAAGCCACTGAAGCGTTTTAAGTGTGAGAGCAATTTAGAGATGGAAACACTGATATCCGAGAAGTTTAAAGCACAGATGGAATTGCATAGGTTTCACTGTTTTCAATTGTGTCTGCTTTCTTCACCACTGTTATAATTAATATTTACGGAATGCAAGAGCTTTCTTAAGAGCCATCCCACTGCCTCAGGATCAGTGTTTTTTCAGCAGATGACTCACATTTTAATCCCCTGCATGTCACGGTAGGGCACGGAAAACGAGGGTGCTTATATTGTCTCTAGTTGGCTGCACAGCTGAAATGGTGCTGCCGTGACTTCATTGTCCCCAAGGGACTCGCTGTTTCGGCAGCATGGGCAGCATGTTTTAGTCATGACAGAAGGCAAAACCTGTGCGTGGTTATTTAAGGCAATCACTGAATCACTTTTGTGTTGTGCCTGGTATTGATTCACTCTTAACTGCTCTTGGCTTTCAGCAATAATCTCACTTTACCCTGAGATGTGTCAGGGACTGCACAGGTGGGGACAGCGGAGTCATGGAGTAGCCTCTAACATAAATTACAGACAGGTTACAATAGAGTGGATAAAACATCCCAAATGATACACTCTTGCCTTCTGTCTTAATGGAGAATACCTGACCTACACTTGGATTTCTGCTTCAAAAGATGGGCTGGAATCTCCAGCATTTGGATTAAACACTGGGAGCAATCCCATACTAGTTTAAGGAATGGGTAGATGATTTATCAAGCTGCTGCCAGCTCAAATGCAAATGAGATTATAATGCCATAATACAATACCTTAAACACTGTGGCCTTTTACCCACATAAATTAAGAAAACTCTGCAGTAAGTAAAAGAGAGAAATTTCATCTGAAACCTGAGTGGACAGCACATTCAGAGGTACTTATTACACAAAAGGATGTAGGTACATTGTGCTTCTTCTCTGCAGGGAAAAGGAACCAGGACCTCTCCAGGAATTTTCTGAGGAGTTTGCAAAAAACGCCTTTTTATCATTTTAGAAGAGCAATTGCTAAACCACTTCAGCCATGGAGTACAAGCAGCTGTCTATCTTCGTTTTTCCTGAAAATGTTAAAAGTGCAAAATCCACTAGAAAGCTCCTTGCAGAGCAGCTGTGGATTATTTATGGTGCCTTTACTACCCATGGTCTCAAATGCACTGTTCCACATTGAAGGAATATGCTTTACCCATGAATGATCTGTGAAACAGACAGTCCTAGCAGTTCAGTACTGAAAATGGGATGTCTTGAGGGAAAAAATAGAGCTAGTGAGAGTGTATTTCAAATAATAAAGTGCATTCAGTACTAATTAATCTGTAAAGTGACAATATGAACAGACTGGCTGGATCCTCTTTGTCTGGTTATTTTGCTGTGTGCCAACACAGAGCTATTCAGGGATACCAGAGCAGTTTGTTAAGTACATGACAGGGTGGTATATGACTAAAATTTCCTGGAATTACATATGCACTTGACTTTTCATGTACAAAAAATCTGACTCAAGCCCGTGCTAGGTTAGCAGTGCCATTCTTCTCGTGCATTTCTCACTCGCGTTTCAAAAAACTGGCTGAAGTTTCTGGTTTCATGTCTGCAGATTTTCCTCCAAGACAACCATTTTGTTTGCCCATTGCACTCTTACTGGAAGGGGACAGCAACTCTTCCCCACCCAAGATGAAGTAAGGGGAAGAAATAGCCTCAAAAATCAGACCTGTTGTCATGGAAACCAGAACAAGGACTTTTTTCGAGGCCAAAATGGATGCATTTATAAATCAGAGACGAGGAAAATCCTACCCTTTTATAAAAATATGTTAAGTGGAAAATGTCTTTATCATCGGAAGTCAGATATTTACTAGCTCAACAAATAAAGCAGTATGTGAGTAATTTTTTTTTCTATAATACAATATGATCTCATCAGCACCAGTGGTTCATGCATTTGCGAGAAAGGCAGCAGTAGTCATAGAAACAGCCTGCTCTTCCTGAGTGGCAGAAGGTATTGTGTGACACCCACTTTTGGTGGTGGCCTCACACCCTGCCAGATTTGTGGCTGCTTTTGAGTGTGAGGGGGTTTTTTGATGCACCTCAAGCCACTGGAACCAGCTTTATTCTGTGCAGCTCCACTGCTTGGCATCGGCTCTGAGAGGAGGTACCTAAAGGAGGGAGATTCTTTCTGCAGGATGGGAATAAAAGGTGGCTCCAGGGGTGTTTGTAAAACAATGCTGTTACTTTTCCTCCCTGAGTTGTTAGAAAGCATGTTGCTACAGCACTGGAGTGAAATCAGGGCCATTGCACCCTGTACTCTTTCGGTATTTGTGTGGAGAGATGTACAAGTGAACACCAAACCTGCCTGAGGCCATACAGCAAGACAAGGACAGACCTTGGGAAAAAAAAAGGGTTGTTTTCATTTTTTAAGCCCAACCATTCCCACAAATCATTTCACCACTTCACCTTCTTTTCCCCACCACCTTGAATCTCCCCTTCCCCACATCAGCTGCCAGCACAGAGCCCTACCTAAAGGCAGAGCTTGGCTTGGACTCTGATCTCCTGTGACATATTTTCTGTTTAGTGCTGGAAATCGCTGCTTTAAACTGCAACTTGAGCCGTGTCTGGGGACACACGCTCTGAGTCACCTCCAGCAGCAGATGATTTACAGACAGCCCTTCAAAGCTGTCCCAGCTCACCGTAATTATCTTGATCTCGCTGGTACCTTAGTATAAAAGCACAGGTTATCCTCTTTGTTTGCAATGCCTAATTGGGCCCAAGCTGTAAGGAGACAGACTGACCTTTAACAGCTCTTTGTACTGGGGAGAAGAGCTGGATTTGCAGTTTAAGGCTGCTTGTTGTTAATGATGGCTTTGCTCTCCTGTGATAAAGTACAACTTGAAAACAGAAAACACAGAGGAAGGTGCTGTGTTCTGCTCTGGGGAGCATCTGTGGGAGACACAGCTGCCACACGTGTTTTATGAAGGTACGGGACTACCCACATGTGGAATAGACACTGAGATGGAAACAGTTTATTGCCCTAACTTCCTCCCATAGCTCATGGCTCCAGCAGGCAGCACAGCTGGATCACACAGGAAGCTGCTCCAGAACCAGGCTTTTATAGCCCAAATTTTTGAAAAAACCCAACCTGTAACAGATTGGAGTAATTTGGCAATGCTGAGATGTACAAGGACATGACTGCATACTATATATAGTGTATATATATATATATATACACACACACACACATACACTCCTGGGAAAGGCATGAGGCAGGAACAGCTTCCTCTCTCACACTTTAATCTGGTGTTTCACCTTTTCCCGGATACTCTTGGAGCAGAGATCCCAGCACTGAGCAGTCAGCAACAACTGGGTCCTCCCACAACCCTCACTGGTTTTGCTTTGGGCAATAACCATCCCATTGTGGGCACTTGGTTACTCAGTGAAAGGCAAGACAAAGACTTTGGACTCTGAGAGGCACACTCCACACCTGGACAGAAATATGGGAAGCAGTCAGAAGGATGAGCTGCGGTGGAAAATAAACTGTACTGCACAAACAGAATGAATAGATCGAATCCAGCCCAGGTGGAAAGGAAGAAGCTGTGTGGGAAAAGGAGCTGCACATAACAAAGCAGTGCAATGCCACTTGCACAAACCCCTGAAACTGCAAGAAATGTATTTGTTTACTCAATGGCTCTTGACATCACAAGCCATGATCATGTTTCCATCACTTATTTTCAAAACTTAAAGAGTTTTCCATACAACAGAGGACAAAACACTGGTTTCTTGTTACATGGTGGGTGTCAATACTGCACACTGCCAAGAAACACAGCTGCCCTGCTGAAAAAGACTTCCTTCACCACTAACTACAAATCTAAGATGTTTCAAGGGGTTTTCTCCCACTGTTTGGAGGAGAAAGAGTCTGCATGCATAAAAGAGGTGAACAAGGGTGAAAATGAGTTCAGGAATGTTACCAGGATTTTCCCATCTTTTACTCAAACACGTTTTTGTTTGCCAGATGCAGTGCTCTAATGCTCTAAAACCGTTTGATGTTTTCCACTGTGTTTCCACCTCATTGTTTCTGATGGCGGTAGCACTTCCAGGGTTTGGGGTCGTTAGACCAAACAGTCTGACCCCAAGGACACAATTGTGATAACACCCTGTGAGGTGATCCATGCTCACAAACAGTTTAAAAAGTCTGGGCCACAGTGCTACCGTGTGTAGTGTTGCCCACACGACAATTGAAATAGACGGAATTAGGCTGTGTTCTGAGGAAATGAGACCTTCTGTTTCCATCTGGAGCAAAAGGATCCTCTCTTTTCCATCCTGCAGTGCTATATATGGAAACAGCTAAAGTTATATATTTTCAGACTCATGGAAAACTTCCTTATTAGAACAAATTCTAAAATTCCTTCATAGAAAGAAGCCTTTAAATGAAACGACACAAAATTAAACCAACCAACCAAACAAAATAGAAGCAAACCCAAAGACTGTTGATATTCAGTGAGAGACAGAATTCTACCGTTTGACTCCTTTACTCAGTTACAGGCTTGCTGTACTCCTCTACAGTTTTCACTAAACACAGATTACAAACCTTTGCAAACAAAACAAAAGAGTTGGGTAATGCAGTAAGTAATCTGGAATTTAATTCAAACTAAGCCTGGGCTAAGCAGAAAATAAACAAAAGGGGCTGTGTGGGGTTTCTCAGCATCAGAGGTTGCATATTTGGTGGAAAAGGTTCTCTTGTTAGGGATTGTTTGCCTTGTTAAATTGGCTCTGGTTTGTGTGAATATTATAGCAGATGGCTTCTTAAAGTAAAAGATCTCTTAACTCCAACCTGGGCCATAAGCCTTGTTATGAAATCAGTTATAAGTGTTGTATATCAAACTACACCAAAGAATGGTAAAAATGGCCAACATGAGCATCACCCAACTGGGAAATGCCAGACCTCAGGGCAGTTTGTCATCCAGTCCATCCCTGGCTGAACCAGGAACTCTCTCTCTCCGTTTCGGCAGGTACAGAGCAGCACAAACATCACACCTGGGGCACACAAAGGCCTTAACCCCCCCACAGCACAACCTGCAGAACTGGAGGGGACCTCAGCCCTGCACCCTGGCTAAACTCCCTCTGCCAAGTGAATCCCCTTCAGTCAGAAGTAGATGGATATTCCAGTTTGATGCACAATCCTATTTGGCAGTGGCATGAACAATCACAATTGTAAGTCCAGCAGGAGCAGCTACACAAAGAGCTGTGCTGCTCACGCTGTATCTTGTGAACATCTGACCCAATCGATAGCTTTTCATATTTCAGCTGCCCAGCACCTCCTACATTCCTTAGCTGAAAGAAAGCTGACTTGGAAAAGACACTGGGATAAGCTTTTTCTTTATGTAAATCTCTCCTAAGAACAAAGTAAGTCCTAGTTCCTCATTTTTGCTTGTGGAACTGTATATGGAGTTAGTCTAGCTGGTAATTTGCAGTCTTTTCATAAAGAAAATCTGAACAACAAAAGATTAATGTCTTCCTCTAATTCTCCCAAAATAGAAGTAAGAAAATTATCTCTTCTCACTCCAGACAGCTTGTTTTTAATTTCTTTTAGCTTCGTGGCATCCAGAAGTCAGCATGGTCAACATCTCATGTCTTCATTAGTGCTCCAAACATAAGCTCTAGAATATTTTTGTACATCAATTACCCCACCTTTTGCCTACTTGATCAAGCCATGTAATAATTCCTCACAGTTCTTCCCATGAAACAAGACTGAGTCAGAATCAAAGGATCAAACGGATCCCTGGATCCAACCCCCACTCAAAATGCTACAGTATTTCAAGGAAGGCAAGGCCAGAGCAGTCTAGGAGAGCTTCATATTCATATTCTCCCTTCACTGTGGGTCATGCATTTTTTGCAGTCACCCAGATCTAGTCCAGAGCACATATTAATGTTTATGATCTATATATAGAAGACATGCTACAACTTGATTTAGTAAAGTCAGGCATTGCAGTTTTGCTGTAGATATGGTGGCTGCATCTTGGCAACAACATATTTCCTCTCAGTTAACAGGCTATGACAGGAGGCTTTTATCCCACCTGCAAGTACATTTTCCAAAATACTGCATATTCTAATCTCTACTCATAATCACAGAACCAGAGAATGGTTTGGAGGTGACCTTAAACATCATCTAGTTCCAACCCCCAATAATCAGAGCCATCTGTTCACTGCACCCTTTCTTTCTCCATTTATAGAAGGGATAGTCACCAGCAGGCAGAGGGGTTTGTAAAGGGAAGTACAAAGACTTGCAAAACCCAGAACTTCCTGTGTGACTACCTAAGGACTCATTTCGGGTGAGAATCAGATTCTTACTTTTACCCTTATAAGGCAATCCCACAAAAACCCGAAGGCAAATCAGGTGAGAAGCTGTGAAGGTACAGCTCCTACAGCAGCCAGTTACAAGCAGAGCTGAACAACACGGATATAAAAGGGCATCAGGGGGTAGGTTTGGACTATACCTTTTAAAGTCAAAGGAATTTTGTGCTGAGGTCACCTTACAGATGATCAGTGGGCTGAGCCTACAACTAGTTTCATCAAATAACATGATTGCAGGATTTCTCTGTGACTGCAGATGGCTTGTGAAACTTCATGTCTCCCTCAAAACAGGAAACAACGGAGCCTCATGGCATTAAAAAGAGGTGAAATGACTTTTGTGTTCACTAGACCCTAAAACATGGATGAGGGTCTTTTATAATTTAACTCTTTTAACTCAAACGTGATCTCTTTTGCAAGGGCCAGAGTTGTGCGATATAATGTAACTGAAATGCTGAGTAATAACTGGGAAGTGAAAAGCATCAGCCTTGTTTCCTCCATGTGACTTAGAGCAGTGCTTATCTGGACTCCAGGCTGCAAGAGGGTTGAAACCTAATGGCTTCTTTTGAACTATAGTCCCAATCTCCCTTTCCCAGAAGGTGAATATACCCCCAAAATACCCTGCTGGAAAGTGCCTCCGGTGTGACATCACCATTTTTGGAGCTCTCAGATGCCTGTGGCTGAGAGGGCTGGTGTTCTGCTCATTGCATGTGTGAATGCAGCTAATTATAAGCTCTTTGGAACAGAAATCCTGTCTCTGTCTGCACAGTCTTTCGCACAGCAGGGTCCCTTTCTCAGCTGGCCTTCAGTGAGAACTCAGTGCGAGGTATGAATCATATCAAAGGTGAATCAGAACGATTCTGAATCACTGACACCAGAGGGTAACAACCTTAACATATGTATACAAGACTAATGAGCTGCAAAATCTCTCTGTTCCAACTCAAGAGAGAAGAAGAAATAATTTTAAAGAAACTAAAAGATAACTGAGGTAAAACAGATGTACTTGATATAAACACACAGCTGCTTAGCTCATCACTGACATTCTATTTTGTTATCTTGAAATAATTTCTTTTAACTGAAGGAGACTTACCTGAACTGAGAGACTTAATTGAAACGAGGATTACCTGGAATTAAGGTAATCTAAATTTTCTGTGGTTTTGGTAAACTAATAAAACCAAACCTACTCCGTTTTATTCATGTCTAAAGTATAGAGTCTTTTAAATAAAACAGTTTGGGGTTTTGGGGTTTCGTTTTTTTCACCCTGCAATCAAACACACGTCTATCACCAGTTCACAAAATTAGCCACAATTGTTTATAGAACCTTCTCTTGTTTTCTTCCTCTTTTTCATACACCAGTATATTCTTGAATGTCCTTAAAAGGCATCTTAATGCATTCTCTCTTTCTTACTGGCAGAAACAAAGCACTCGAGACACTTAACCAGCTCTGCTGAGTATCTGAAAATACACATGAGGAAGTGACGACTCATTTAAGGAGAGCTGCGAATTGCTGCCCTTATGCACCAGGTTTCCAGGTTGACTTTTTACACTGTCGGTGCAAAAAGGGCGTTGAAAGGGTGTTTAGCCTCTGACCTGGAAATTCCCCCGCAGCAGGAGCATAATCTGTGCGATTTAGTGTGAGTATCTCGTGGCTTTAAGAGCTGGTTACCCTGCAGTTTACAGCCCAATGTCACAGGCAAGTGACAAAACGCCACCCAGGAGCAGCAGGAAGCTCGGGTTAGATTGACGGGCAGGGCAAATAAACCCACAATTCACAGTCACCTCTGTCACAGACGGGCAAGAATTGAACAAAAGAGGATAAATTTGAGCTAAGCCAGGCCAGGTACCTTTCAGTAGCTTTTGACTGATTCTGAGCTCAGTAGCTGGAGAAAAGAGGTCATGAAATCATAATTTGTTTGTGAAGATAATACTGGTCAATCAGACTTAGCTGGCTGGTTGTCAGTCTTAGTGCAAGGTCAGTTAGACTTGAATCTCTAGTCTTGTATTTCCAGACTGAAAAGAGATCCTACAGAAAGAGATAAAATATGAAACACAACCCGTAAAACTAACAGTTGTAAAAATCCAATTGCACGTGAAGCAATACATCCACAGAAACACTAACCTTTAAAACTAAATTAAAGAAGAAAAAGTTAACTTGAATGAAAAAACTTTGTTTTTCTCATTCTGCATGTTTCACTTTTCTCCTTAGGCATCAACTGGAAGTTCATTAACACTGATGGAAACCAAACAAACACACAGAAGACTTTTTCCAGGACCTGCTCATGTAGCCCAGGGAGGAACCTCCACCAAGAACCGAGTTTTGTCCTCACGGCCACTACGTAGAGTTAATGGGAAAGGGAGGAACTAATTTATTACACAAGCTTTTACTTCTACTAACACACAGGGTGTAAACGGGGATATCCAAGCCCACTGTGAGCGGTGTTGAAGCCTGCAGTGTGGGCTCCACAGCCAACTTCCTAAACATGCGATGCCATCGTGTGGGCAAAGAGGTCTCCAGCAGTTTCCAGAGGAACTTCAATGAATTTCATTGAATCCTACAATGTTTTGAGTTGTTTTGAGTGAAAATGGTCATCTCGACCCTGCTACGGGCAGAGACACCTTCCACTAGTCCAGGCTGTGTTCACGTCATACGAACATCACATTAATTCCTTCATTTTTACTTGCTGTGTCCTGACCTGCTGATACGAGCTGGGTAACTCCTGTGCCTCTAGTGGTGACCAGAGCGAATCTGAAACAGTTTCCACCCTGGAATTCTGGTCAATGTGTTTTTATGTCTGAGCTGGCAACAAGAAGAATATTCTACAGGTTTTCATGAAATTTTGCATCCATGAAGGTTAAAAGAACCCCACAATTAAAACGTGAGTTTTAAATTTATCAAGATTTTTACTCATTCCCGCAAAAGAGCAAAACAGTGGGAGCTGTGCCGTGGTTAGTACAGACGGAATTACAGAATCACAGAATGGAAGGGACCTTAAAGTGCATCTCATTCCAGCCTCTGCCATGGGCAGGGACACCTTCCACCATCCCAGGTTGCTCCAAGCTCCATCCAACCTGGTCTTGAAAACTTCCAGGAATGGGGCATTAATAACTTCTCTGGGCAACTATTTGTTTTTTTCTAATTTCTCCTTCTTTTGTACATTTCTGGTTTCTGTTGAAAACACACTGATCAGACTATAATTAAAAGTTAAATGCCAAAGCTGCTAACATGTTCCATGGTACCCAGTTGCAGGAACACTCACAACACCAGATTTGTGGGAATTTGCCCATCTCCCCTCATCTGGAAGGAGAAGGAGGCTTCACACTGAGCTCGGGCTACAAGAAAACCAACCAGAGTCAGACAAAGCACGGACAAACAAGGTGTCACTGCTATGAAGGCAAAGGCCTTGGTGTGTTACAGGAACCAAACCCTATGGCTGAAAGAACAAGGGGAGTAATGTAAATGAAATGGAAAGTTGTCAACATGAAGAAAAAAGTGAGTTCTGGGACCAGAATTTTGCAACCACTGAGGTCATAATTTTTCTCCCAAGTATTCACATGTCTGACGGAAGGCATGGCCAGTCCTTGTGACCTTGCATTTGTCCTCCTGTGTACAACCTTTTTACCTGTCAGCCTCAGACCAGCCTGATTTTGCCAGTCACGAGATAGAAACGGAACGTATTCATTGAGAAATCGTTGTGCTTTCCCTCCACTCCCCACTGCCATTGAAATTCACCAGAGCCGGAGTGTTTACCCTGAAAGTGACCTGTGTGTGTGTATTTCTTACACACAGGCACACACAGCTTCTCCCTTCCCAAAGGCCACCAGCTGCTTCCAGCACAGATCAGGGCCAGCAACACCTTCTCCCTCAGACCTTCCCAGGATACTTTTTGGGATGCTTTTTAAAATGCTTCAGCACGGGGCACCCGGCACCTCAGCCCTGACAGGAGCTGTGGGGGATGGTCGCTGTCCCCCAGCTATAGCTCTGAATTTTTACTCTTTTTGAAACACGTTTTAGGGCCAGGAAGGCTGAGGGGAAAGGGATGCCTCAGGAAGAAGGGTCTCCTCAGGGAGGAGGGTTCCCTAAAGGAGAATCTCTCTAGGGAGAAGGGTCTCCTCAGGGAGGTCCCCTCGAAAAGGAGATTTTCCTCAGGGCGGAGGGTTCCCTCAAAAAGGAGGGAAGGGTCCTCTCAAACAGGAGGGTTTCCTCAGGGAGAAGGGTTCCCTCAGGGTGGTGAGTTCCCTCAAAAATGAGGGTTTCCTCAGGGAAAAGCGTTCCCTTAGAGAGACGGGTCCACTCAATGCTGAGGAACCCCTCAGGGAGGCGGGGTGGCCGCGCTCTCGCTGGTCTCCGGCGCTCTCAGGCTGCCTCCCACTGCGGGCTGCGGCACCGCCCGCCTGGCCCCTTCGGATCGCGGGGGCAACACCGCCGCTCCTCGCCTTCCCGGCTTCCCTCCATCCCTTCCCTTCCTTCCTCCGTCCTCCCCTG